>JAVHLU010000556.1:0-54292 GCA_036785755.1 Colletotrichum ledebouriae | reverse complement strand
ATTTATAATCCTTAGCTTTATAGCTATAAATATATAGAAATTGCGCACGGACCACATAGTGATCCGAGCGCGATTTCTGCTTAATAAGCTACTGCTTTGTAGTTACGTTTCAGAATATCTTACCCCTTACTTCGTGAGGGTAGGATTTGTAACTTAGAAATAATAACAACATTAACAATAACATTATCAATAATATCATTAATAATACTATCAATTAATTCCAGGAAAAATACCTCCTTATGCTCAAATTTATTAGCTTTTATCACTATATTACTTAGCCTATTAATATCTATTATTTAGGCTGTTTTACTGCCCCTTTAGCTACCTATATACCTATTCTTATAAATACTACTATATAAGAGGTAACTTCTTAACTAAAGAGGTTTTTCCTAAGAGGTTCTTATAGCTAGAAGCATAAGAAGCTCTATTACTATATATAGGGCCTTATACCTCTCTTCCTTATCTTTATCCCTTAAATATATTAGTACTAGACCTTATATATAAATATACTAAGCTTAAGTAAGGTATACTTTTTACTATAAATAATATAGAGGGGATTACTAGAGAGTTTAGCCTTAATATAATTAATAAAACCCGCTCTATTATTAACTACTCCGCTATATATAGAGAGTATATTATTAATATATCCCTTAAGAGGGCTTACCTTAATACCCCTATAGGGGACCCTATAAGGTATAATAGTATTAGAGCTAAGTAAGTAAACTTAGTAGTAGAAGTTTAGTAGGTTATTATATACCCTATAGAGTAGCCCTTCTTTAAGTAGGTCCTCTATATTACTAAGGTAGAGGTAGCCTAGGCAGCCTAGGCCTATTAGGGGTTAATAAGTACGGCTTACGCTAAATAGAGAGAGCGTTACTAATAATAGGATAGCTAGCGGATAAAGTAGTAATAGAGGCGGTATTAGTAGCGTAGGTAATATATAAGAGAAAAATTTAATAGTTTTATAGTTTAAATAATTAAAAACTACGTTATTATTAATATAAAGTTAAAGATTATAAGGCTATCTAGTATAATAGGTATATATAAGTGCGGCTATAGTTAGGAGAGTTATAATCGCGTAACTAAAGGCTATATATTATTAGGAGGCCTAGAGCTAGAAGGTCTATTATACTTAAGTAAGTAAAATTACTATATAGTAGCTAGAGGCTATACTTATACTAATAAACTATAGAGTATAAGGAAACTTTATATTACTAAGTATAACGAATTAATAATAAATTACTTAGAAGAAGAAGACTTTAGGAAGCGAGTACTACCTATAGAATATTAAAGGAGATAGAGTTTAGTATAATAGAGCCTTTATTAATTTAAAAATAGTATAACTCCTTCTAAATTACTATAGCTAGAAAGAATAACTCTACTTTAATATTATAGAGATAAGAATTAAATATAATATTATCCTAGGGCTTCTATAGTTAAAGAAGTATAACCTATAGATAGATTAGAGAACTAGCTAGCTCTAATAGATAGAGGACTTAGTCCCTAAGAAGTAACCTATAAGAGGTATCTTAAATAAGCCTAGAAAAACTCCTAAAGTAATAAAAACCCCTATATATTTATAAATTAAGGATATAAGCGCTAGGATATTATTAGTAATAGAAATTAAGAAAGAAGATTAATTATGATTTATCCTAGCGGAATACTAGTAATATAAGAAGTTATTTACTAAAGAACTTAATATAGGACTATTAAGCTTGGAATTACGCTGCAGCCCCTTTGCAAAAAGATTATAATAAATTCACCTAGTTTATAGGTATAATTTAGGAAATACTATATAGGTATTTTAACCTATACCCTCTACTAGTTAAGGAAAATAATATAGGAACCTTATACGTTCCTATTACTTATAAGTAAACCCTCTAAATATTACTATATAAAGTCGGACGCGCGCCGCACTAGGGCTAATTATATTAGAGCTAAATAGGCTACTAAGCCTCTTATAGTAATACCCTTGCTAAACCTTCTAGTAAGGTGCTATAAAAGCTACTATATAAGATAACTCCTTAACCTAAAAGGTCGACCTTCTAGCAAAATACTAAAAATAAAAGCTACTATATAAGATAACTCCTTAACCTAAAAGGTTAACCTTTTAGCAAAGTACTATAAATATTACTATATAAGAGGTAACTCCTTAACTAAAGAGGCCTTTTCTAAGAGGTTCTTATAGCTAGAAGTATAAGAAGCTCTATTATAAGTAGGGCCTTATACCTCTCCCTCTTCCTTATCCTTATCCCTTAACTATATTAATACTAGACCCTATATATAAATATACTAAGCCTAAGTGAGGTACGCCCTTTAGTATAAATAATATAAAGGGGGTTATTAGAGAGTTTAGCCTTAATATAATTATTAAAACCCGCTCCTTTATTAACTACTCTACTATATATAGAGAGCGTATTATTAGTATAACCCTTAAGAGGGCTTACCTTAATACCCCTATAGGGGACTCTATAAAGCGCAATAGTATTAAAGCTAAGTAAGTAAACTTACTAGTAGAAGTTTAGCGGGTTATTATATACCCTATAGAGTAGCCCTTCTTCGAGCAGGTCCTCTATATTACTAAGGTAGAGGTAGCCTAGGTAGCCTAGGCCTATTAGGGCTTAAACGTTAGTAAGTATAGCTTATGCTAACTATAATATAGAGAGAGCGTTGCTAACGATAGTATAGTAAAGATAGTAACGACTTCTAGTAGACGAAGCGGTAATAGAGGCGGTATTTAATAGCAGCGCGGGTAGTGCGCGAGAGGAAAAGTTAATAGTTTTATAGTCTATTAAATAATTAAAAACTATATTATTATTAATATAAAGTTAAAGATCGTGAGGCTATAGGCACGTATAAATGCAGCTATAGTTAGGAGAGGATCACGTGACCGAAGGCTATGTATTATTAGGAGGCGCGGAGTTAGAAGGTCTGTTGCACTTAAGCAGGTAAAATCACTATGCAGTGGCTAGAGGCCTTAATATAGGACTATTAAAATATAGTAGCTATAACTACGAGATTAAATTAAAACTAAGAAAAGCATTAATATTTAAAAAAGTCTATAAACTTAATTAAGAAGGGATAGAGGTACTTAATACCTACCTAGAAGAAAACCTTAAGAAAGGATTTATAAAACCCTTAATATTATTAATAAGGTCTTTAGTAGTCTTTATACCTAGGAGGAATAATAAGAAATACTACAGATTAATTATTAGAAACTTAATAATATTACTATTAAAAACTATTACTTATGACTACTTATTTCTAAGCTATATAACCTCCTATAAAGTATAAACTAGTTTATAGCCCTTAATTATTAACAGAGCTTATAACCTTACTTATATTAAGAAAGGTAAAGAATAGAGAATAGTATAAGGTGAGCCCTCTTGAGGGCTATGCTAACAATACGCTCTCTATGTATAGCGGAGTGGTTAACAAAGGAGCGGGGTTTATTTATCGTATTAAGGCTAAACTCTCTAGCGACCCCCTCTATATTATTTTTACTAAAGGGCGTGCCTTACTCAGGCTTAGCGTATTTATATACGGGGTCTAGTGCTAATATAATTAAGGATTTATTATAAGTTAGATAAGGATAAGGAAGAGGGAGAGGTATAAAGCCCTGCTTATAGTAGAGCTTCTTATACTTCTAGCTATAAGAACCTCTTAGGAAAGACCTCTTTAGTTAAGGAGTTACCTCTTATATAGTAGTATTCGCAATACCTTACTAGAAGGTCGACCTTTTAGGTTAAGGAGTTATCTTATATAGTAGCTTTTCTAGGCTATAAGAGCTTTAGTAGCCCGTTTAGATCTAATATAATTAGCCCTAGTATAGCGCGCGTCTGACTTTATAATATTTAGAGGGTTTACTTATAAGTAGTAGGAACGTATAGGGTTTCTATATTATTTTCTTTAACTAATAGAGGGTATAGGTTAAAATACCCGTATAGTATTTCCTAAATTATACTTGCGAACTAGGTAAATTTATTATAGTCTTTTTGCAAAGGTGCTGCGGCGTAATTCCGAACTTAATAGAGAATAGTATTTAGAATATAACATAGATATTTTAAAATACTTATAATACCCTTCGGACTTATAGATATACCTACTATATTTTAAATAATAATTAATATAATATTTTAACTATACCTTAATAAATTTATTATAATATACCTTAATAATATACTTATCTTCTCTTAAACCTTAGAAAAATATAAGAAGTATATATATAAAATACTCTAATAACTATAAGAAGTAAAACTCTTAGGTAAGCTAGTTAAAAGCAAATTCAACTAATAAGAAGTCGACTTCCTTAGATTTAATATTATACTAGGAATTATCTAAATATCTAAAGATAAAATTAAGGTAATTTATAATTAGCCCATACCTACTTATATTAAGGATAACTAATTATTGCTTAGATTTATAAATTTCTATTAATACTTTATTTATAACTATATAGAAACTAGTAGATAACTCTAAGACCTTACTAGGAAAGATAAGATATTCTAATATATAGATAAGTACTAGGAAGACTTTAAAAGAATTAAACAATATATAAAAGAAGATATTATCCTATTAATTCTAGACCTTAATAAACTATTTAAACTTAAAACTAATACCTTAGACTTTATTATAGGTATATAACTTAGATAATATAATAAAGAAAACTAATTAAAACTAATACCTTTTATATTAAAAAAGTTTAGTAAACTAGAACTTAACTACTAGATTTTTATAATAAGGAACTAATAGTAATTATTAAAGTATTTAAAGAATAGAGATTATAACTATTAGGAATAAAATACCTAGTTAAGGTATATATTAATTATAATAACCTCTTATATTTTATAACCTCGAAAGTACTTAATGAATAAGAAATTAGATAGGTAGAATTCCTATCTAAATTCAACTTCGAGATTAACTATAAGAAAAGTAATAAAAATAGAAGAGCTAACGCGCTTAGCTAATAACTAGACTATACTATCCTAGTATTAGAAGAAGCTTAAGTTATCTTAAAATAAGATAAGAATAGAAACCTTATACTGGCTATAAAACTTCTAATAATAGCTAGGAAGGTTAGTATTAGTATAACTAGATAAATAACCCCTAAAACTATTAGGAAGGTATATATAGCTCTAGTATATAGATACTAAGGTATTACTTAGATATAGAAATATATCTAATAATATTATAATAAAACTACTACTTAATAAGAAGTAATAAATACTATTAAAAACTATAAAATCTATATAAAAAGTAAACCCAGTTAATACCAATCTTATAGGAAGATTTAACTACCACTAATACTAGAAATAGTATAGTAATCTATCTTATTAGACTTTATTATTAAGCTACTAAAGTTATAAGAACTAATAACTAATAGTAACTATAATAGTATTTTAGGTATTAGAGACTAACTTATACAATACGCCTACTTTATCTCATTTATAGAGATAAGTACTATAGAAGACCTTAGTTATATATTTCTTAAGACTATTATTAGCTAATATAGCCTACCTATAGAAATAGTATTAAATAGAGATAAACTATTTACTTCTAAGTTTTAAAGATCTCTAATCTTAAAACTTAGATCTAATTATAAGCTCTTAACTACCTTTTATCTATAAACTATAAATAGACTAAATAAATTAACTAAATCCTTAAGACCTACCTATACTATTATATTAATTATAAATAAGATGATTAGGTATTACTACTGCTAATAGCCTAATTCGCTTATAATAATATAATAAGAGAAAGTATAAAATAATCCCTATTTTATCTTAACTATACATTTAGCCTAACTACTTATAGAGAACTATAGCAAGGCCTAGTAGTACTTAAGGCTATAATAAGTATTAAGAAGATTTAAGAAATTTAATAAGAACTACCTAAAGACCTTAAATTTATATATAAATATATATATAAGTATACTAATAAGAAAAGAGTTAAGAGACTAACTCTAAAGAAGGAAGATAGTATCTACTTTATATAGTAGATATTAAAACTATATAGCTAAGTAGTAAATTAAACTATAAAAAGCTTGAACTATTCTAAATTATTAAAAGAATCTTAGATATTAACTATAAACTCTTATTATTAAATACTATAAGATATTACCTAATTTCTTATACTTTACTTTTTAAACTAATATTATAAAGATCATAGATAAATAACCTAATTATTATAGAAATAAATAAACTAGAATATAAAATCGAACGAATTATTAACTATATTAAAGATAAGAATAAGATATAATACCTTATTAAGCGGCCTCTAGCCACTGCATAGTGATTTTACCTGCTTAAGTATAATAGACCTTCTAACTCCGCACCTCCTAATAATACATAGCCTTTAGTCACGTGATTATAATTACTAACTACCTTTCCTAACTATAGCTATACTTATATATGCCATACTAGATAGCCTCACGACTTTTAACTTTATATTAATAATAACGTGGTTTTTAATTATTTAAACTACGAAACTATCGACTTATCCTCTCGCGCACTACCCGCACTACTAATACTACCTCTATTACCGCTTTATCTACTAGAAGTTATTACTATTTTCACTATACTATCGTTAGTAACGCTCTCCCTATATTAAAGTAGTTAGCATAAGCTATAATTACTAATATTTAAGCCCTAAGGGGCCTAGGCTACTTCTGCCTTAATAGTATAGAGGACCTGCTTAAAGAAGGGCTACTCTATAGGGTATATAATAACCTACCTAGCTTCTATTACTAAGTCTAATTACTTAGCTATAATATAATAATAAGTATCCCCTCTAGGGGTATTAATAAGAGCCCTCTTAAGGGTTATACTAATAATATACTCTCTATATATAATAGAGTAGTTAAAAAAGGAGTAGGTTTTATTAATTATATTAATACTAAACTTTCTAGTAAGCTCTCGCGCGTTATTAGTATTAAAGGGTATACCTCGCGCGGGCTTAGCGATTTTATATATAGGGTCTAGTGCTAATATAGTTAAGGCTTTATTATAAGTTATAGGGATAAGGATAAGGAAGAGGGAGAGGTATAAGGCCCTGCTTATAGTAGTAGAGCTTCTTATACTTCTAGCTATAAGAACCTCTTAGGAAAGACCTCTTTAGTTAAGGAGTTACCTCTTATATAGTAGTATTTATAATACCTTTAGTACCTTACTAGAAGGTTAACCTTTTAGGTTAAGGAGTTATCTTATATAGTAGCTTTTATAGTACCTTGCTAGAAGGTTTAGCGAGGGTATTACTACGAGAGCCTTAATAGCTTATTTAGCTCTAATATAATTAGCCCTAGTATAGCACGCATCTAACTTTATATAATATTTAGAGGGTTTGCTTGCGAGTAGTAGGAATATATAGGGTTCTTATATTATTTTCCTTAACTAGTAGAGGGTATAGGTTAAAACACCTATATAGTATTTCCCGAGTTATGCTTATAAACTAGGTGAATTTGTTATAGTCTTTTTGCGAAGGGGCTGCGGCGTAATTCCGAACTTAATATCTTTCTACCTACTCTAGTTATTATAACTTATCTAGAAAATAACGTATTATAAAAAGGATATTAATAAGAGAAATACTATATAAGAAAAGAAAACATATAGGAATTTAATACTACTCTAGTTATATTATAAGAATAACCTCGCTAAGTATACTCGCTATACTTTAAATACCCCTTTATTATTTCATATACTCTACTAAATATATAGTAATAAGAGTAAGGTATAACTTCAAAACCCGCCTAGAAAATTATCTAACTATTAAGATAATAATAAATAGTACATATAGCTTTAACTACTTAATTATAATAAGATTTTTAAATATAACCTAATATAATATTAGTATTATAGAAATAACTAGGAAGTATAATTAATAACTCCCTAACTTAGGAGTAATGACCTATTTATATTAGTCTTAGGGATAAGACTATTTAAGAGGGAGACTTATTATTATAACCTATTAAATATAGAAAGACTAGGGTTACTTTATAGGTATACCTAGCGCTTAGATAATGCTTATATATAGGATAATATAGGAATAATAAGCCTTACTTAGTATAAAAAAACTATAATATAAGTTATATAATAATAAAGAAGCGTAAGTACTAATAAAAGAAACTATAAGTAGCTTACTCTTAGTATTATAAGGACTTACTATAAGTAAAGAACTAGTACTTATTAGGATTAAATAATAAACTATTTAGGACTTGTATATAATATAAGCTTAAGCCTAGCTTAAGGATAGACTTTTATACCTCTTTAGTAATTAATTATAAATTATCTTAGATAACTTTCTATTACTATACTATAGGTTATATCCCATATACTGCCGTTAGTCACCGCCTAGCCGCGTATATATACCGCTCCCGCGCGCCTACGCGCGGAGCCTCCTAGTTAGGATTAAGATATTTCATTACTATACATTCCTATAATATCTAGTAGCACGACTATAATTATTTCAATCTATGCGACCGACGTAGCTAATTACACTATAATAGCAAATATATTATAATAGGTAAATAAGCTACTTTTTTTAGCTTCTTTCTAATACTACTAACGCTAATACGCTATTACTAGCGCTTAACCGCACTACTACTAATATATACGTACTAGTAGAGTTCTTTATAACTTTAAGAGATCCCGCGAGGGATTACTATTATAAATACCGCTACTAATACTAACGCTAATACTCCTAATGCCTATATACGACTTAGGACCCTTCGTAATAGCTATTAATTAAGACCCTTTTAGTAGGCTAGTCTTATCCTATACCTCTACCCTATTATAAATATAACGCTACTAACTTTTGTAGTTAAAACGCGTTATTCCGCTATGTATTTATAAATAACTATAGCCCTTAATACTACTAAAACGACTATTATAAACTCTACTACCCTAACTTCTCTTCTTATAACGCCTTATTTTAATATATTTATAAACCTTCGCTATATATATAAGAGGGCTCTTAACCCTACTCCTCTATATAAGTTAGTACCCCTATAGATAGCTCTAGTACCCTTTTAAAAGGTTTTAAATCCCCTTATACTAATGCTAATACTAATACTAAAGTAACTAAGAAGTCCCTGCTACTATACCTATAGAGTCTCTACTACGCTACTACCCTTACTAGCTAAGCTACCTCTCTCCTCCTTACCGCCCGCCTCTAGCTACCTAGGCCTTAACTACCCGCACCCCTTTAGCTACGCTACTTTAAGCTATATATACTAGCACCCACGCTGCTTTAAAGCGCTTCTATATAGCTAATACTCCTATAAAAACTACTACCCCTACTGCTTTAAATTACCCCTATATTACTAATAGTCCTAGCTACCTCTATATTATTAAGCTCTAGCTTTAGGTATAATATATCTTTTTAATTACTACTTACTATAATATTATAGCACCTATACTCCTATAATATATATTGAATA
Organism: Colletotrichum ledebouriae; assembly: GCA_036785755.1. Taxonomy (NCBI): domain Eukaryota; kingdom Fungi; phylum Ascomycota; class Sordariomycetes; order Glomerellales; family Glomerellaceae; genus Colletotrichum; species Colletotrichum ledebouriae. The sequence continues at coordinate 44,859 of JAVHLU010000556.1, read as the reverse complement.
GTAGCGAGGAACTTTGACTTTAGGGAGTTTAACTATATAGGCTTTGCTAACTATAATATAGCTAATATAAGTAATAAGGACTCTACGAGCGATAAGAAATCTATAAGCAATAAGGACTCTATAAGTGATAATAAGGGCTCTATAAGCGATAAGGAGGACTCTATAAGCAATAAGGAGGGCTCTATAGATAATAATAATAATAAGGAAGACTCTCTATCTAAGGGCTCTAAAGATAGTTCGAGCTATACTAACGCTACTAAATATAGCTATAGCAACGCTAATATCTATAACCGCGCTAAATATAGTAGTAATAATGCTACTAGTAATAACTATGCTAACTATAGTAGCGATAATACCGCTAGTAATAACTACGCCGCTAAATATAGCGAGGACTACGTGAGCAACCGCGAGGCTAAATATAGCAATAGCTACGCCGCTAATAGCCACGCTAATAATTACGCTAACGGCTATAGCGACGGTTACGCTAATAGCTATAGCGACGGTTACGCTAATAGCTATAGCGACGGTTACGCTAATAGCTATAGCGACGGCTACGCTAATAATAACTACGCTTCAGAGGGTTATTATAGCAATAGGACGGACTATTAATTATTAGCCTATGGATTTACCCCCTTCGCGCCGCCTCGGGCGCGCGAAGCTATAGGTTATAGGAATAGGTTATTACTACTATTAATTACTATAATATAGTATTATTCGCCCGTGTTAAATCGACCCCCTGGGCTCGCGCAGTGGAGCACAATATACGCGCAAAGGCAGCGCGAAATCTAGCCTAAATTAGGTATTATCTACTTTAGCTAGTTTTAAGTAGAAATTCCGCCTGGACTTATATATAGAGATTTTAAGATAGTTATATATTAATTTTGAATAACTTTTATACCCTATATTATATAATTTAATAATTAGTAGTCTAATTTTTATATATAATACTAATTAAAGCTATTTAGATAAATTTATAATATTAAGTTTATTTATATATTATTAATATATAAACCTATAGTAAGCCTATTTTTAATAATACCTCTAGAGCCTCTAGCTTCTTATTAGGACTTTATAAACTAAGTAATTAGCCCCTCTAGTAGGATTAAACCTAGTATAAGCTTAAATTAATAAGACTATAAGAATATATTAACTTAGATAATACTAAGAAAGAGAACCTTAAGGCTATTCTTAAGACCCCTCTAGTAAAGCTAAAGATTTAAAATTACTTCTAGAAGGCTAACTTCTTTATAATAAATACCTACTCTAATAAATTAGGAGTATTATTAACTCTTATATAAATAATTACTTAGGGGGACTTGAAATAAGTCTCCCCTACGGCCTCTAGCCACTGCATAGTGATTTTACCTGCTTAAGTATAATAGACCTTCTAACTCCGCGCCTCCTAATAATATATAGCCTTCGGTTACGTAATCCTCTCCTAACTATAGCTATACTTATACGTGCCCTACTAGATAGCCTTACGATCTTTAACTTTATATCAATAATAATATAGTTTTTAATTATTTAAACTACGAAACTATTAACTTTTCCTCTCGTATACTACCTACGCTGCTAATACCGCCTCTATTACCGCTTCGTCTACTAGCTATACTATTATTAGTAACGCTCTCTCTATATTAAAGCAGTTAGCATAAGCTATACTTACCGATATTCGCCTAGGCCGCCTAGGCTACCTCTACCTTAATAATATAGAGGACCTACTCGAAGAAGGGCTACTCTATAGAGTATATAACGACCTACTAAACTTCTACTACTAAGTTTACTTACTTAGCTCTAATACTATTACGCCTTATAGAGTCCCCTATAGGGGTATTAAGGTAAGCCCTCTTAAGGGCTATACTAATAATACGCTCTCTATATATAGCGGAGTAGTTAATAAAGGAGCGGGTTTTATTAATTATATTAAGGCTAAACTCTCTAGCGATCCCCTCTATATTATTTATACTAAAGGGCATACCTCGCTCGGGCTTAGCGTATTTATATACGGGGTTTAGTGCTAATATAGTTAAGGATTTATTATGGGTTATAGGTATACCTAGGACTTTGTAGATAAGGATAAGGATAAGGGAGAGGTATAAGGCCCTGCTCGTAGTAGTAGAGCTTCTTATGCTTCTAGCTATAAGAACCTCTTAGGAAAGACCTCTCTAGTTAAGGAGTTACCTCTCGTATAGTAGCGTTCGTAGTACCTTTAGCACCTTATTAGATAGTTAACCTTTTAAGTTAAGGAGTTATCTTATATAGTAGCTTTTATAGCACCTTACTAGAAGGTTTAGCGAGGGCGTTACTACGAGAGCCTTAGTAGCCCGTTTAGCTCTAATATAATTAGCCCCGGTATAGCGCGCGTCCGACTTTATATAAGGGTTTACTTACGAGTAGTAGGAACGTATAGGGTTCCTATATTATTTTCCTTAACTAGTAGAGGGTATAGGTTAAATACCTATATAGTATTTCCCGAATTATACCTACGAACTAGGTGAATTTGTTATAGTCTTTTTATAAAGGGGCTGCGGCGTAATTCCGAGCTTAATAAGTCTCCCCTACTAAGTCTAAGCTACCTAGATTATTTAAAAAATATAATAAAGCGAGACTAGTATATATATATTATATATATAATAATACATAAAGAAGTGTTAAAAGAATTAAGGAATTATATAAAATAATAATCTAATTTAAGGATTATATTTAAGAGACAGTTTATCCTAAGTATTATTAAACCTACTTTATTCTAGAGAACTTAATTACTAAGAGTATTATTTAATTAAGAGCGAGGATAGGAATTTATAAAATCTATTAGCTTAAAGCTATTAGAGAGGTATATATTAAAATCCTCTAAATACCCTATAAAAAGAAGATAATAATATAGAAAGTAACCTCTAAATAGATTATAAAGTATAAGGTAGCTATATTAGAGCTACCGGCTATTAAAATAATAGAGAGTAGTAGTACGTTAGAGTAATTTAATAACTTTATCCGCGCTATTTACTAAACGCTCCTCGCGCTATAAGTAATAATATAGAAGTTAACTTATAGGAAGGATATTAATAATAGAACTTTAAAGTTATCCGATCTTATTAAGAGTATATATAGAGAGATCTCTTATATAGTTAATCTAGTAGGCTCTAAGGTATATATTATAAAAGGAGGGGTATTTAGACTAATTATAACTAATATCCCTATTTATATTAAAACCCCCTTAATAGTAAAGCGACTTAAGAAAGAGATAAACTAATAAAAAGTCTAATAACTAATAAAATAAGTAAAAAAAGGAACTAGTAAGTATTGAGTTCGGAATTACGCCGCAGCCCCTTCGCAAAAAGACTATAATAAATTCACCTAGTTCGCAGGTATAATTCGGGAAACACTATATAGGTATTTTAACTTATACCCTCTACTAGTTAAGGAAAATAATATAGGAACCCTATATTCTCTTACTACTTATAAGTAAACCCTCTAAATATTATAAAGTCAGATATGCGCTGCACTAGGGCTAATTATATTAGAGCTAAACGGGCTACTAAGGCTCTTATAGCCTAGAAACGCCCTCGCTAAACCTTCTAGTAAGGTAAAAGCTACTATATAAGATAACTTCTTAACCTAAAAGGTTAACCTTCTAGTAAGGTACTAAAGGTATTATAAAAGCTATTATATAAGATAACTCCTTAACCTAAAAAGTTAACCTTTTAGTAAGGTACTAAAGGTAAATACTACTATATAAGAGGTAACTTCCTAACTAAAGAGGTCTTTCCTAAGAGGTTCTTATAGCTAGAAATATAAGAAGCTCTACTACTATAAGAAGGGCCTTATACCTCTCCCTCTTCCTTATCCTTATCTATAAAGTCCTAGGTATACTTATAACCTATAATAAATCCTTAACTATATTAGTACTAGACCCTATATATAAAAACGCTAAGCCTGCGCGAGGCACGCCCTTTAATACTAATAACGCGTGAGAGCTTACTAGAGAGTTTAGTATTAATATAATTAATAAAACCTGCTCCTTCTTTAATTACTCTATTATATATAGAGAGTATATTATTAATATAGCCCTTAAGAGGGCTCTTATTAATACCCCTAGAGGGGATACTTGCTATTATATTATAGCTAAGTAAGTAGACTTAGTAGTAGAAGCTAGGCGGGTCGTTACGCACCCTATAGAGTAGCCCTTCTTCGAGTAGGTCCTCCGCACTATTAAGGCAGAGGCGGTCCAGGAACTAGTAAGTATAAAGGATACTCTATATCTTATTACTTATTATTAAAGTACTAGTATATCTTTATTAATAAAGCGCTAGATTATTAGACCCTAAACGAGGCTATTACTAAGATAATTAAGGAGTAATATAAAGGGGAATTAGTAAATAAGATTAATTATTTAAAGATCTCTATAAAGGACTAATAACTCTTAATAAGATACTAAGGAAGGACTAAACCTAAGGGAGTAGAATCTTTAATAGCTTATGACTATAAGCTATCTAAATCAGTATTACTAGATTTAGAATTAATTAAGCTCGGAATTACGCCGCAGCCCCTTCGCAAAAAGACTATAACAAATTCACCTAGTTTATAAGTATAATTCGGGAAATACTATATAGGTATTTTAACCTATACCCTCTACTAGTTAAGGAAAATAATATAAGAACCCTATACGTTCCTACTACTCATAAGCAAACCCTTATATAAAGTTAGACGCGCGCCGCACTAGGGCTAATTATATTAGAGCTAAATAGGCTACTAAGGCTCTTATAGCAACACCCTCGCTAAACCTTCTAGCAAGGTGCTACGAAAGCTACTATATGAGATAACTCCTTTACCCAAAAGGTCGACCTTCTAGCAAGGTGCTAAAGGTGAACGCCACTATACGAGAGGTGACTCCTTAACCATTTAGAATTAATAGTTTATATTCTAAATAACCTTACTTAGTTTAAAATCCTCTATAATACTTATAAGAAAGACTTTATCCTCGCGGAATTTAAGCTAATTCCTATTAAGGGATATAAATCTATAGTTAAAAACATAGTTAGACTAGAAGGGTATTAATTTACCCTCTACCTTAATAACGCTATATATTATAATATAATAATAATTAATCTTATATCCTATAAATACTTCAAGGATTAGGGGGTATAATAGGATAATAAACTAGATTAGTAATACCTCTAATAAAGCGATAAGACCTATATAGCAAAGGTCCTAGATATCTATAACTAATACGTCCTTAAGTATATACTAAAGAAGACCTAAGTAGCGTTTTATAATATTATTATACTAACTCCTCTATAATATAATATATATACTATATTAATAAGAAGAAAGCCTTAAAAAGGGAGCTATAGTAAGCAGTACTTATAAATTAGCTATACTAGAGAGGCTACTATATACTAATTAGAGTTAGTAATATATAGAGCGAGGGTAAAGGGCAGGATACCTATTATAATAATAAATTATCATGCTTATAAGCTAGGAGAGATAATATACTAAGTCTATTAAACGCTAAGAGAGAGTATTATTATATTAATACTAGGGAGATAAATAGCCAAGATTTCTACTTATTTAAATAAGGGTATAGAGGATTTATGACCCTATTACTATTTATAAATAGACTATTAGGTTATACCTAGGATTACTACTTCGAGGATTAATTAATAAGAACCTTAATAAGAGTATTTACCTAGTTTATTAGTTCTCTTAAGAGGGAACTTAGTATAATAATCAAGGTTTTTAAGTGCGATAATAAGATCCTAAAATACTTAGAAGTTAAGGAGCTTATTTGGATATATAGTATTTAAGTTAAGCTATTAGCGCTAAATACCTAAGATTAAAATAATAGAGGAGAGAGGATTACTATAATTATAAAGGTAAAAGCTAGATATTTTTATATATTATTAAAGTTACTACTATACTTATAGCTAGAAATCTATATAGTAATAATACATACTTATAATTATACCCTGTTATAATTAAGGGGCTAGAAAACGCTATATAAGCTCCTATATAGACCTATAAAGGGTAATACTACTATATTAGATATTTCCTACTTTTACTAGTATACCTATAAAGCTTTAATAATAACTAGTTAAGCCTAGCTATATAAAAACTAACTCTAGCGCTTTAACCTAAAGGCTTAGATAAAATAACTTATAAGCTATACCTCCTCTAACCTATATTAAATATAGTACCTAGCTAAGCGAGAAGTTATTATTATACGAGATATTTAATTTAATAAAACCTAAAAACTTAGTAGTAATATTAATAAGTAAAAGGATAACTTATAAGAAATAAACTAGGAGGATATCAGGGACTACTATAATAATATTATTAAGTTAATAAAGCCCTAATAGGCGCTATACCTATATAATACTAAGGATAATAAAGAAGCTAAATAATTACTATTAACTAAATAAATAGAAATAGAAGAGGTTAATATACTTACTAAACCCTAGCTAAGTTAAAATAAGTTTAAATACTCCTAAGCTAAGTTCTAGCTTATTTCTCTACTCTAATCTCCTCCCTTATTATTCTTCCTAGTAATAAAGAATCTGAAGGTAAAGGGGTAAAGGGCTAGTAATACTACTAAATCTAAGCAGTTTAAAATAGCCTTAAGGACCTCTTATAAGGTAGCGTTCCTAGCTAGTATAAAGCTAAGTAAAAATCTAGTTAATATAAAGCTAAATAAGACTTAGTAGTAAGATAACCTCTATACCTACTTATAGTTTAGCTAACCTAATACTAGCAAGGAGTATAGCTAGGTATTAAGCTATAAAGCTAGGGGCCCCCTACTTAGTCTAATAGTAATAAATAATTCCGCTATAGATAGGTTAAAGAGGTTTCTATTAGGAACCTACTAGAGGGATTTATTATTATTACCCTAATCTTATAGCTAATTAGCTAGTTACTTACTAGGGGATAAGTTTAGAGAAGCTAAAATATTATATCTAAATAGCTATAAGTAGTCTAAATTATAGATTAAAGTACTTAGTATTGAGCTCGGAATTACGCCGCAGCCCCTTCGCAAAAAGACTACAACAAATTCACCCAGTTCGCAGGCACAATTCGGGAAACACTATACAGGTATTTTGACCTATACCCTCTACTAGTTGAGGAAAACAAAATGTTAAATAAACCTTAATAAATAACTATAGTATATATAGTTATATACCTAAATATTATCTCTTTAATAATAGTTTTTAAGTTCGGAATTACGCCGCAGCCCCTTTGCAAAAAGACTATAATAAATTTACCTAGTTCGTAAGCATAATTCGGGAAATACTATATAGGTATTTTAACCTATACCCTCTACTAGTTAAGCAAAATAATATAGGAACCCTATACGTTCCTACTACTCGCAAGCAAACCCTCGCCTCTCTCTTAACTATAGCCGCACTTATACGTGCCCTACTAGATAGCCTTACGATCTTTAACTTTATATTAATAATAACGTACTTTTTAATTATTTAATAGACTACGAAACTATTAACTTTTCCTCTCGCGCACTACCCGCGCTACTAATACCGGCTCTATTACTACTTTATCCGCTAGTTATTGCTATCTTCACTATGCTATCGTTAGCAACGCTCTCTCTATTATTCAGCGCAAGCTATACTTACTAATAAGCCCTAATAAGCCTAGGCTACTTAGGCTACCTCTAGCTTAGTAATATAGAGGACCTGCTAAAAGAAGGGCTACTCTATAGGGTATATAATAACCTACTAAACTTCTATTACTAAGTTTACTTACTTAGCTCTAATATTATTATACCTTATACAGTCCCCTATATAAGTATTAAGGTAAGCCCTCTTAAGGGTTATATTAATAATACGCTCTCTATATATAGTAGAGTAGTTAATAAAGGAGCGGGTTTTATTAATTATATAAAGATTAAACTCTCTAGTAATCCCCTTTATATTATTTATACTAAAGGGTATATCTTACTTAGGCTTAGTATATTGATATATAGGGTTTAGTACTAATATAATTAAGGGATAAGAATAAGGAAGAGAGAGAGGTATAAAGCCCTGCTCGTAGAGCTTCTTATACTTCTAGCTATAAGAACCTCTTAGGAAAGACCTCTTTAGTTAAGGAGTTACTTCTTATATAATAGTATTTACCTTTAGTACCTTACTAAAAGGTTAACCTTTTAAGTTAAGGAGTTATCTTATATAGTAGCTTTTATAATACCTTTAGTATCTTACTAGAAGGTTAACCTTTTAGGCTAAGGAGTTATCTTATATAGTAGCTTTTACCTTACTAGAAGGTTTAGCGAGGGCGTTACTATAAGAGCCTTAGTAGCTTATTTAGCTCTAATATTGAGTTCGGAATTACGCCGCAGCCCCTTCGCAAAAAGACTATAATAAATTCACCTAGTTCGCAGGTATAATTCGGGAAACACTATATAGGTATTTTAACCTATACCCTCTACTAGTTAAGGAAAAAAAATATAGGAACCCTATATTCTCTTACTACTTATAAGTAAACCCTCTAAATATTATAAAGTCAGATATGCGCTGCACTAGGGCTAATTATATTAGAGCTAAACGGGCTACTAAGGCTCTTATAGTAACGCCCTCGCTAAACCTTCTAGTAAGGTGCTATAAAAGCTACTATATAAGATAACTCCTTGACCTAAAGGGTTAACCTTCTAGCAAGGTATTATAAAAGCTACTATATAAGATAACTCCTTAAATAAAGAGATCTTTCCTAAGAGGTTCTTATAGCTAAAAGTATAAGAAGCTCTATTACTATATGTAGGGCCTTATACCTCTCCCTCTTCCTTATCCTTATCTATAAAGTCTTAGGTATACCTATAACCTATAATAAATCCTTAACTATATTAGCACTAGACCCTATATATAAGAACACTAAGCCTATACGAGGTATACCTTTTAATATTATTAATATAAAAAAGCTTACTAGAGAGTTTAGTATTAATATAATTAATAAAACCTACTCCTTCTTTAACTACTCTATTATTAAGTTCGGAATTACGCCGCAGCCCCTTCGCAAAAAGACTATAATAAATTCACCTAGTTCGCAGGTATAATTCGGGAAATACTATATAGGTATTCTAACTTATACCCTCTATTAGTTAAGGAAAATAATATAGGAACCCTATATATTCCTACTACTTATAAGCAAACCCTTATATAAAGTTAGACGCGCGCTATACTAGGGCTAATTATATTAGAGCTAAACGGGCTATTAAGGCTCTCGTAGTAATACCCTTACTAAACCTTCTAGTAAGGTACTATAAAAGCTATTATATAAGATAACTTCTTAACCTAAAAGGTTAACCTTCTAGTAAGGTACTAGAGGTATTATAAATACTACTATATAAGAGGTAACTCCTTAACTAAAGAGGTCTTTCCTAAGAGGTTCTTATAGCTAGAAGCATAAGAAGCTCTGCTACTATAAGCAGGGCTTTATACCTCTCCCTCTTCCTTATCTAACCTATAATAAATCCTTAATTATATTAATACTAGACCTTATATATAAAAACGCTAAGCCCGCGCGAGGCACGCCTTTTAATACTAATAATATACGAGAGCTCGCTAGAGAGTTTAGTATCAATATAATTAATAAAACCCGCTCCTTTTTTAACTACTCTATTATATATAGAGAGCGTATTATTAGCATGGCCCTCAAGAGGGCTGAAGATCGTGAGGCTGTGGGTATATATAAGTGCGGCTGTGGTTAGGAAAGGTGGTCGGCAACTTAGGAGGTTATTAGGTTATGATCACGTGACCGAAGGCTATGTATTGTTAGGAGGCGCGGAGTTAGAAGGTCTGTTGCACTTGAGCAGGTAAAATCACTATGTAGTGGCTAGAGGCCTTAACTACTCTATTATATATAGAGAGTATATTATTAATATAGCTCTTAAGAGGGCTCTTATTAATACCCCTAGAGGGGATACTTATTATTATATTATAGCTAAGTAAGTAGACTTAGTAATAGAAGCTAAGCGGATTATTATATATCCTATAAAGTAGCCCTTCTTTAAGGAGGTCCTCTATACTATTAAGGTAGAGGCAGCCTAGGTCCCTTAGGGGAATATTAGTAAGTATAGCTTATGCTAACTAATAGAGAGAGTATTACTAATAATAGCAAAGCTAGCGGATAAAGCGGTAATAGAGGCGGTATTGGTAGCATAGGTAGTGCGCAAGAGGATAATTTAATAGTTTCATAGTCTGCTTTTAAATAATTAAAAACCACGTTATTATTAATATAAAGTTAAAGATCTTGAGGCTATCTAGTATAACTAATAGGTATATATAAGTACGGCTATAGTTAGGAAAGTTATGATCACGTAACTAAAAGCTATATATTATTAGGAGGCGCGGAGTTAGAAGGTCTATTACACTTAAGCAAGTAACATTACTATGCAGTGGCCAGAGGCCCTTAAAAGAGTATGATGAAGTATTTAAAGTACTTTAGATATTTAAATACTAGGTATAGAAATAAGAAATACTTACTAAAAATAAAATATATTATCATATTAAGCGCTTATTTATTATAATTAGTGGGTTTATGGAATATGAATAATAAATAGCTAGGCTTAGGATAAATACTAAAATCCTATTAGTAAATATTAAGGAGCCTATAAGAGGAGGAGAGTATATAGGGTTCAAGATTAACCCTAAGGTACTAGTAATAATAATAGCTATATACCTATTATAATACCTTATTATAGACGTCTAGAGAGCTATTATCTTTATTTTCAATCTTAGCTTATATACTATAAATTATTAAGAAGGCCCTATTTAAATAGGACTTAAGTAGTTCTAGTAATATTTCTAATAGTAGTAACTAAAATCTATAGTCTCTCTAGACTAAGACCTATATCTATATTAGGGAGGCGTATTTAGTTTATAGTTATACCATAGCCCCCTTATAAAAAGACTATAACAAATTCACCTAGTTTATAGGTATAACTCGGGAAACACTATATGGGTATTTTAGCTTATACCCCTTACTAGTTAAGGAAAATTATATAAGAACCCTATATATTCCTACTTATAAATAAACCCTTATATAAAGTCGGGTATACGCTATACTAGAGCTAATAATATTAGAGCTAATTAAGCTACTAAGACTCTTGTATTAGTACCCTTATTAAATCTTTTAAGAAGGTATAATAAAAGCTATTATATGAGATAACTCCTTAACCTAAAAGGTTAACCTTTTAGTAAGGTAAATACTACTAGATAAGGGATAACTCCTTAATTAAAGAGGTCTTTCCTAAGAGGTTTTTATAGCTAGAAGTATAAGAAGCTTTAGTATTATAAGTAGGGCCTTATATCTCTCCCTCTTCCTCTTCCTTATTTACAAAGTCCTAGGCATACCTAAAGCTTAAAATAAATCCTAAATTATATTAATACTAGACTATATATATAACTATACTAAGCCTAAGTAAGGAATACCCTTTATTATAAATAATACATAAGGGATCGCTAGGGAGTTTAGTATTAATATAATTAATAAAACCCACTCCTTGGCCTCTGGCCACTGCATAGTGATTTTACCTGCTTAAGTGCAATAGACCTTCTAACTCCGCGCCTCCTAATAATATATAGCCTTCGGTTACGTGATCCTTTCCTAACTATAGCTATACTTATATATACTTATTATACTAGATAGCCTCACGATCTTTAACTTTATATTAATAATAACGTAGTTTTTAATTATTTAAACTACGAAACTATTAACTTATCCTCTCGCGTACTACCCGCGCTGCTATTAAATACCGCCTCTATTACCGCTTTATCCGCTAGTGGTTACTATCTTTACTATGCTATTATTAGTAACGCTCTCTCTATTAGTTAGTATAAGCTATACTTACTAACGTTCCCCTAAGGGGCCTAGTCTACCTCTGCCTTAATAGTATAGAGGACCTGCTTAAAGAAGGGCTACTTTATAGGGTATATAATAACCCGCCTAGCTTCTACTACTAAGTCTACTTACTTAGTTCTAATATAATACTAAGTATCCCCTCTAGGGGTATTAATAAGAGCCCTCTTAAGGGCTATATTAATAATACGCTCTCTATATATAATAGAGTAATTAAAGAAAGAGCGGGTTTTATTAATTATATTAATATTAAACTCTCTAGTAAGCTCTTATATATTATTAATATTAAAAGGTATACCTCGTATAAGCTTAGCGTTTTTATATATAAGGTTTAGTACTAATAAAGTTAAGGGATAAGGATAAGGAAGAGGGAGAGGTATAAAGCCCTACTTATAGTATAGCTTCTTATGCTTCTAGCTATAAGAACCTCTTAGGAAAGACCTCTTTAGTTAAGAAGTTACCTCTTATATAGTAGTATTTACTTTTAATACCTTACTAGAAGGTTAACCTCTTAGGTTAAGGAGTTATCTTATATAGTAGCTTTTATAATACCTTTAGTACCTTACTAGAAGGTTAACCTTTTAGGTTAAGGAGTTATCTTATATAGTAGCTTTTATAGCACCTTACTAGAAGGTTTAGCGAGGGTATTTCTAGGCTATAAGAGCCTTAGTAGCCCGTTCGGCTCTGATATAATTAGCCCTAGTGCGGCGCGCGTCTAACTTTATATAAGGGTTTACTTATAAGTAGTAGGAATATATAGGGTTCTTATATTATTTTCCTTAACTAATAGAGGGTATAAGTTAAAATACTTATATAGTATTTCCCGAATTATACCTACGAACTAGGTGAATTTATTATAGTCTTTTTACAAAGGGGCTGCGGCGTAATTTCGAACTCAATTAATTTGCATAGTTAAAGTAGTCCTCTTATTTGATTGGGTTAGCTAACGCCTTGGTAGTAGCTATGCTATCGTTAGCAACGCTCTCCCTATATTAAAGTAGTCAGCGCAAGCTATACTTACTAATAAACCCTAATAGGCCTAGGCTACCTAGGCTACCTCTACCTTAGTAATATAGAGGACTTGCTTAAAGAAGGGCTACTCTATAGGGTATATAATAACTTATTAAATTTCCACAACTAAGTTTATTTACTTAGCTTTAATATTATTATACCTTATAGAGTCCCTTATAGGGGTATAGAAGCAAGCCCTCTTAAGGGCTATACTAATAATATATTATCTATATATAGTAGAGTAGTTAATAAAAGAGCGGGTTTTATTAATTATATTAAGGCTAAACTCTCTAATAATCCTTTTTATATTACTTATATTAAAGGGTATACCTCGCTTAGGCTTAGTATACTTATATATAGGGTCTAGTACTAATATAATCAAGAGATAAGGATAAGGAAGAGGGAGAGATATAAAGCCCTACTTATAATAATAGAGCTTTTTATACTTCTAGCTATAAGAACCTCTTAAGAAAGACCTCTTTAGTTAAGGAGTTACCTCTTATATAGTAGTATTTACTTTTAATATCTTATTAGAAGGTTAACCTTTTAGGTTAAGGAGTTATCTTATATAGTAGATTTTGTAGCACCTTGCTAGAAGGTTTAGCAAGGGCGTTTCTAGGTCTTAGTAGCCTATTTAGCTCCGATATAATTAGCCCTAGTGCGGCGCGCGTCCGACTTTATATAGTAATATTTAGAGGGTTTACTTGCGAGTAATAGGAACGTATAGGGTTCTTATATTATTTTCCTTAACTAGTAGGGGGTATAGGTTAAAATACTTATATAATATTTCCTAAATTATACCTATAAACTAGGTAAATTTATTATAGTCTTTATGCGAAGGGGCTGCGGCGTAATTCCGAACTTAAAACCTACTCCTTTATTAACTACTCTACTATATATAGAGAGTATATTATTAATATAGCCCTTAAGAGAGCTCTCCTTAATACTACTATAGGAAAACCTCAGACTTATAATTATATTTAAAATAAATAAGTAAACTTAATAGAGGAAGTTTAATAGGTTCTTATATACCCTATAGAGTAGCTCTTCTTTAGATAGATCCTCTATACTACTAGAGTATAGGTAGCCTATTAGGGTAATATTAGTAAGTATAGCTTATACTAATTACTTTAATATAGAGAGATTATTACTAATAATAGTATAGCTATAAAGGTATTAGCTAACCCGATTTAATAAGAAGACTAGCGGAATAAACTAGTAATACAAGCGGTATTAGCGGCGCGGGTAGTATATGAGAATAAGTTAATAGTTTAGTAGTTAGTAATTAAATAATTAAAAACTACGTTATTATAAAAGTATTATAAAAGTATAAAGTTAAATATTATAAGGCTATATAGTAGGGTATATATAAGTATAGCTATAGTTAGGAGAGGTAGTTAGTAAGATAATCTAACTAAAGGCTATATATATTATTAGGAGGCGCGGAGTTAGAAGGTCTATTGCACTTAAGTAGGTAAGATTACTACGTAGTAGCTAGAGGCTAAAGGGCGCTTATAATATAACTATAAAGATAATAAATACTGCTATAATATATATTTTAAAGACGTATTAGTATATAACTTCATTATCACTAGTAATTAAGCATTATTTATACTAATATATTAATAACTCCTAATTATAATAGTTTAGTAAAGTAAATTCTAGAGTAATTAAAATCTTTAATTATTATAAATATTCAAGATATCTATTATAAAATATTATACGCCAAGTAGAAAGCTACTAATTAAACTCTAATTAGGTATATATCTTAAAGTACTTTAGAAATAAATTAAACCAAGTATCTAATTTTAATAAGTATTAAACAAATATAAATCATTCAAAGCTTAATAATTTCCTACTTAATCTAAGTTTTAAAAGAGAGCTTATTTATAGTTACAGCTAGTTACTTTATCTAATGTTCTATACTCATAGTATAATTCTAAGTTATATTTATCAGAACTATAACTAGTATAATATTATAGTAAGCAGGCTATATATAGCATGATATTAAACTATTTATAAATTAGCAAATATAAGTAGTATAGGTGCTTAATAATATATAAAGAAAACACTAAGTATATTATAGTCTAATATAAAAATAGCTTTATATATATAACTATACTTGATATACTTAAGTTCGGAATTACGCCTCAGCCCCTTTATAAAAAGACTATAACAAATTCACCTAGTTCGCAGGTATAATTTAGGAAATACTATATAGGTATTTTAACTTATACCCTCTACTATTTAAGGAAAGTAATATAAGAACCCTATATATTCCTACTACTTATAAGTAAACCCTCGTATAAAGTTAGATACGCGCTATACTAGGGCTAATTATATTAGAGCTAAATAAGCTACTAAGGCTCTCGTAGTAACGCCCTCGCTAAACCTTCTAGTAAGGTGCTATAAAAGCTACTATATAAGATAACTTCTTAACCTAAAAGGTTAACTTTCTAATAAGGTACTAATGGTATTATAAATACTATTATATAAGAGGTAACTCCTTAACTAAAGAGGTCTTTCCTAAGAGGTTCTTATAGCTAGAAGTATAAGAAGCTCTATTATAAGTAGGGCTTTATACCTCTCCCTCTTCCTTATCCCTTAACTATATTAATACTAGACCTTATATATAAAACCGCTAAGCTTATACGAGGTATGCCCTTTAATACTAATAACGCGCGAGAGCTTATTAGAGAGTTTAATATTAATATAATTAATAAAACCTACTCCTTTTTTAATTACTCTATTATATATAGAGAGTATATTATTAATATAGCCCTTAGGAGGGCTCTTATTAATACCCCTAGAGGGGATACTTGCTATTATATTATAACTAAGTAAATAGATTTATTAGTAGAAGCTAGGTAGGTTATTATATACCCTATAGAGTAGCCCTTCTTTAAGCAGGTCCTCTGTATTATTAAGGTAGAGGTAGCCTAGGCCTCTTAGGGGAATACTAGTAAGTATAGCTTATACTAACTACTTTAATATAGAGAGAGCGTTGCTAACGATAGTATAGCTGCGAAGGCGTTAGCTAACCTAATCGAATAAGAGGACTAGCGGACGAAGTAGTAATAGAGGCGGTATTAGTAGCGCGGGTAGTACGCGAGAGGAAAAGTCGATAGTTTTATAGTTTAAATAATTAAAAACTACGTTCTTATTAATATAAAGTTAAAGATCGTGAGGCTATTTAGTATAATAGGTACGTATAAGTACGGCTATAGTTAGGAAAGTTATAATCACGTGACTAAAGGCTATATATTGTTAGGAGGCGTGGAGTTAGAAGGTCTATTGCACTTAAGCAGGTAAAATCACTATGCAGTGGCTAGAGGCTATACTTGATATACTTATTTAACTCCTGTTCTTAATTGCTAACTATATATAGAATTTCTATTGTTATAATACTACTCTATATTATATTTTCTACTACTAGCCTTATTATTATTATTATACTTTCTTCCAAATTCTAAATATGAGCACTATTTAATACTCATAGGTCTATGTATAATATAAGTAGATTATATAACTTCTTAGGCCTCTAGCCACTGCATAGTGATTTTACCTACTTAAGTGCAACAGACCTTCTAACTCCGCGCCTCCTGATAATACATAGCCTTCGGTCACGTGATCTTGCTAACTACCTCTCCTAACTATAGCTATACTTATACGTGCCTATAGCCTCACGATCTTTAACTTTATATTAATAATAACGTGGTTTTTAATTATTTAATAGACTACGAAACTATTAACTTTTCCTCTCGCGCACTACCCGCGCTACTAATACTACCTCTATTACCACTTCGTCCGCTAGTAGTCCTCTTATTTAATCGGGTTAGCTAACGCCTTCGTAGCTATACTATTATTAGTAACGCTCTCTCTATATTAAAGCAGTTAGCATAAGCTATACTTACTAACGTTCGCCGCCTAGGCTACCTCTACCTTAGTAATACGGAGGACCTACTTAAAGAAGGGCTACTCTATAGGGTATATAATAACCTGCTAAACTTCTACTACTAAGTTTGCTTACTTAGCTCTAATACTATTACGCCTTATAGAGTCCCCTATAGGGGTATTAAAATAAGCCCTCTTAAGGGCTATATTAATAATATACTCTCTATATATAGCGGAGTAGTTAATAAAGGAGCAGGTTTTATTAATTATATCGAGGCTAAACTCTCTAGCGATCCCCTCTATATTATTTATATTAAAAGGCGTGCCTCGCTCGGGCTTAGTATATTTATATATAGGGTCTAGTACTAATATAGTTAAGGGATAAGGATAAGGATAAGGGAGAGGTATAAAGCCCTAC
The DNA here is from genome assembly GCA_036785755.1 of Colletotrichum ledebouriae. Lineage (NCBI taxonomy): Eukaryota > Fungi > Ascomycota > Sordariomycetes > Glomerellales > Glomerellaceae > Colletotrichum > Colletotrichum ledebouriae. Next base: position 27,677 of record JAVHLU010000556.1, on the reverse strand, counting down.
TTATAATAATAGAGCTTCTTATACTTCTAGCTATAAGAACCTCTTAGGAAAGACCTCTCTAGTTAAGGAGTTACCTCTTATATAGTAGTATTTATAGCACCTTTAGCACCTTACTAGAAGGTTAACCTTTTAGGTTAAGGAGTTATCTTATATAGTAGCTTTTCTAGGCCACGAGAGCCTTAGTAGCCTATTTAGCTCTAATATAATTAGCCCCGGTATAGCGCGCGTCCGACTTTATGCGGTGATATTTAGAGGGTTTACTTGCGAGTAGTAGGAACGTATAGGGTTCCTATATTATTTTCCTTAACTAGTAGAGGGTATAGGTTAAATACCTATATAGTATTTCCCGAATTATACCTGCGAACTAGGTGAATTTATTATAATCTTTTTGCGAAGGGGCTGCGGCGTAATTCCGAGCTCAATATAACTACTTTTTATAAAATACTACTAAATAAAAGTTTTCAATTTTTAAATAGAAATTTTATTTCATAAATATTCCTTTTCTTAGTTTTTATAATAAGACAATATATCTTATATATTGAAGCTAATACTACTAAGTTCTATAGGCGATTAAGTAGGAGTTATTAAGTTCGAAATTACGCCGCAGCCCCTTTGCAAAAAGACTATAACAAATTTACCTAGTTTATAAGCATAATTTAGGAAATACTATATAGGTATTTTAACCTATACCCTCTACTAGTTAAGGAAAATAATATAGGAACCCTATATATTCTTATTACTTATAAGCAAACCCTCTAAATATTATAAAGTCGGACGCCCGCTATACTAGGGCTAATTATATTAGAGCCGAGGAGGCTACTAAGGCTCTTATAGCCTAGAAAAGCTATTATATAAGATAACTCCTTAACCTAAAAGGTTAACCTTCTAGTAAGGTACTAAAGGTATTATAAATATTACTATATAAGAGGTAACTCCTTAACTAAAGAGGTCTTTCCTAAGAGGTTCTTATAGCTAGAAATATAAGAAGCTCTGCTACTATAAGTAGGGCCTTATACCTCTCCCTCTTCCTTATTCTTATCCCTTAACTATATAAATACTAAACCTTATATATAAATATACTAAGCCTAAGTAAGGTATACCCTTTAGTATAAATAATATAGAGGGGTTTATTAGAGAGGTTAGCCTTAATATAATTAATAAAACCCGCTCCTTTATTAACTACTCTACTATATATAGAGAGTATATTATTAATATAGCTCTTAAGAGGGCTTATCTTAATACCCTTATAAGGGATTTTATAAGATATAATAGTATTAGAGCTAAGTAAGTAAACTTAATAATAGAAGTTTAGTAAGTTATTATATACCCTATAGAGTAGCCCTTCTTTAAGCAGGTCCTCTATATTACTAAGATAGAGGTAGCCTAGGTAGCCTAGGCCTATTAGGGGAACGTTAATAAGTATAGCTTATGCTAACTGCTTTAATATAGAGAGAGCGTTACTAATAATAGCATAGCTACGAAGGCGTTAGCTAACCTAATTAAATAAGAGGATAAAAATAGTAATAACTTCTAGTAGATAAAGCGGTAATAGAGGTAGTATTTAATAGTAGCGCGGGTAGTATACGAGAGGATAAGTTAATAGTTTTATAATCTATTAAATAATTAAAAACTATATTATTATTAATCTAAAGTTAAAGATCGTGAGGCTATCTAGTATAATAAGTATATATAAGTATAGCTATAGTTAGGAAAGGATCACGTGACCGAAGGCTATATATTATTAGGAGGCGCGGAGTTAGAAGGTCTGTTGCACTTAAGCAGGTAAAATCACTATGCAGTGGCCAGAGGCCTTAAGTAGGAGTTATATTCTACCCGTTAGAATCCCTTGGTGGGTATACTAATAAGATAAATATACTGCTATTGCCTTACCTCCTATAGCCTCACAAAGCACCTCGAGATGAAACACCTTATCCGGCCAAGATCGGATCCTGAACCATCTCATCATAAATGTCCCAGGATTCCTAGGGACCTGCCATCGGATAGAAGTAAACGGATACCTACCTGGCTTGCACTATCCTGGCCCAGGACCAGAGAACGAGACTTCTCATATGTTCCTTCCAAACTCTATAGCACCCTTACCCTTGTCCTTTCCGCCACCGCCAGACGTTATACCCAAGGGATAAAGGGAATCAAGAGGTTAATCTGTTAAGCCTTGCGGCTAAAAAGCGGGAAGAAGCCATCCCGACTAGCAAGCCACAAGGCGCAAAAGCAAACGTGTACACACCCGACAGACCGTTCCGGTCCCTCATTACTGCGTAGTACTGCGTAGCAAACTCTCGTACGTTGGTACCGCTATGTCTTGAGTCCCATTAACCGCGCTCTAGCGCATCCGTACGCGGCGTCCTCTTTTGAAGCTCTCGATGTGATCGCTTGCCATTTTGCAAAAGATCTAACCTGGCACGCCGTGAAACTCAACATGACCAGGCGCCTGTGTGCTAGTTGTACCTTATAGGTGGAGATGGGTTCGATTCCTATTAGCGCTATTGGTATTTCACTTATTGCCTCAATTGGTAGCGCTAATAGGAATCGAACCCATCTCCACCTATAAGGTACGACTGGCACACACGTCCACCCACAAGAGCGTGCCCCCACGCGCTAGCTGCTACTAGCTATATCCCTCTTAAAAGGCTGATATTAAGCGCTCTACCTATAGATCGAATACTAGGGCTTTAGAGTTTAGTAGTATAACGGGTCTTGGGATATCAGCGCTACTAATTGAGCTAATAAGTGAAATACTAATAGCGCTAATAGGAATCGAACCCATCTCCACCTATAAGGTAGCAGCTGGCGCGTGGGGGCACGCTCTTGTGGGTGGATGTGTGTGCCAGTCGTACCTTATAGGTGGAGATGGGTTCGATTCCTATCAGCGCTATTGGTATTTTACTTATTGGCTTAATTGGCGCCAGGGTCGCTGACTGGAGAAGCCCTCCGTTACCCACGTTATCCTACGAGCCGGCACAGGGGAGAATAAGCTTAGGAGTTTCATATCCGAACTTCTTCCCAGTTATCTCAGTCACGTGAAGGTAGCTCGAGTCAAGGCGTCTTAGGGAGCGCCAAAGACAGACGATGACTCTGTGGTTTTGCTCAGACACACGTACACGAACACACACACACACCAACCACATCGAGTTGGCGCGACCATTTCCAGGTTGGAAACTCTGCTTCCATCTTCGATCGCGAGAGCCTTCACTGGCGCAGGATTACGGGAGCGCAACTACAGCCGCCGAGCCTGCCACGATTTCAATTCCCGACGTTTATCTAAGGTAGGCTAGGTAAGGTATAGGTAAGCTAAGGTGTATCTCCGTCTCCCGCACCCTGTCCCTCCTGCTTGCCCCTCCATCTCGTGTGAGGCACCACCGTTCCCTGCCCTACGCCCTGCCTCTACATTGCCTACCCTGCGGCGCAGTACATACAGTAAGGTACTTATAATAGGGGCCCTGAATGTTAGTAACAGTTGGACATCCCCACTGCCCCAGGAATTCCCCGATTGAGCTATCGCGATCAGAAATTGTTAGTGTTCTACCCTGGCAAGGGCAACGTTGCACGCTAACAAACTTTCAGGGGGGATATTGTACACGTCGACCAGGGCATATCTTTGTCCCTATTCGGGGAGCTCGTTTACGGCCCCCAATGACGAAGATTCCCACGTGCTTTGTAAGATGTCTATTTTTGAATGTTTGATTAGCAAGATGCTGCTTGACATTTGATTCGCCCGGTCTACAGTTGCACTGTCATTCTCCTCCCAAAGGTCCCTTGCTTCAAAGAGGGTGGGTGACCCAGATGCCATTTCACCCGTGCATTAGGCACCACTGAACTTGTATCGGAATCAACAACTTGAGGTGATGTTGCCCATAATTCAGATTAATTCGCACATCTAGCTTAGAGCCCGCAGTCAGTGCCATTCTCACGACCGAAGGCCGACGCCCGCATCATCCAGCAAAGGCCCGGGTTTGGCCAGAGAGCGACACTAGCAGCTCCTACCTCATTGCGACCCATGTTTGCTGATCTATCATCTCCGCAGGCCAAGCACAGATGATGGTGTGGAAAATCGGGTTAGAAGCCAACCAGACGCATCGAATCCAGCTTCGACAGTGCTGCAGATGTTGCCGCACGCCATCATCGCCGCAGCGATAGCAGCTCTTTTCTTTCTCCCGGCGCCGGGGCACCGCAGCCATTCTTCAGTAACAGGTCTCGCGTTTAACCCAGAACACACCGCCACCACCGAGATTTCTTGGAACGCTTCGCCTCTTTCTTCTAAGATATACACGCTTTTTGCTGCCTGCTATAGTTTTCTATTCCATAGAGCCTCAATCCGACGCTCAAATTACTCCTAGACGTGCTAGAGCTGCCGCCTAAGGCCTCGGGTAATATATTTAGCCTCGGAGCAGCGTAGTAACTATAAAGAGCACTACGAACCCTATGGGAAATTAGCAAGTATATAGATATAAGTAGAGATATATAAGGAGTTAGTTATTTACCTAGAAGCTATTATCCTCTAAGGCCGTCGCGATATATTCCTTATATAGCTAGCCCGCCTGATTGCGGATAAGGCGATTAGAGATGCTATACCGCGTAAATATAACTAGCGTCCTAACCTAACTATAATATTTATAGAGTACTACTGATATTAAGCTACACCGTACTAGCAGATAGACGTAGATTAGTTACCCCTTTGCTAGCTAGATATAGTAGCTAGTAGCGCAGCATCGCTAGTTAGCGAGATATCCGACCTTATCTATACCCTGGCGATACTTCCTAGCGAACGGTCTACGGCACTATTATCCTACAACTAGAAACCCGACCAGCATACGGCTGCGCCGCGACAGGCTGTAAAACAGAACATAATTCGGTCACAAGGCTCTCAGCGATGAAAGGTATTTAGGCCCAGGAGCGAGCGTGGGCAAAGAAGACCCGGCGAAAGTTGACTTTGCTTCACCTCAGACGATAGCCCTACGTCGCTGAGATTGGTCGCATCTCACAGGAGGACTCGGAACTTCGGCCACCATACCGAATTCTCGGGCTCCCGGAGCATCGTGCAGGCCAGTAGAATCGACACGGCTGCAATCAGAAAAGGGCTGCTGCGATGGCCCTCAATTAGAGCCTTCTCCTCGACAAGGGGGCATTCGTCAATTCCCAATCAGAATTAGCCATGGCATTTCCCGAACCCCCCTTCACCCGAGTGGGTGTGTATCGAATCCGACGACGTCTTTTAGGTTCTGACGCTGCCAACAATGTTAACGAGTGCCTACAGAGTAATCTCTTATTATAAGCGCGTAATAATAAGCTTATTAATAAGTGATAAGCTAGGCAGTTTATAAACTTATATCCTACTCTAAAGACTAAGTTTAATTATCTATATAATTATTAAAAAGCTCTTTAAGAGGACATAGACGTTATTTTAAAGTAGTTTAAAATATTATATAATATAATAACTAAATATAGAATCTAAGAGAAGGACCTTTATAATTTTAATAAGACTAGCTTTATAATAAATATAGTTATTGTACTAATAATAATAATATATATTAATTAATATAGTAATATAAAGTCTATTAAGCCTAGTAAATATAAATAGGTTATAGTTATTAAATATATTAGTTTAAGTAGGTAGTATATCCCTCTATTTATAATTATTAAGGGTATATATTACTTTATTAGTTAGACTATAGAATTAGGCTTTCTAGGTGACTAGGTTATTAAGCTTATTACTAATAGATAAATAGATAATTAGATAGGTCTTGATTAGATTAATTACTTTAATAAATATATTAAGAACTAAACTAAGGGTATTTACTAGATACTTATTATTAGTAGCTATAAGACTATTTATTAGCTAAATTTAATAATTACTATAAGTAGAATAATATTATAATAGTTAATATACTTATATATTTATCATATTTACTCTAGCTATTAAATATTACCTTTTCTTTACCTCTAAAATATATGTATAAAATAATAAAATTAACCTCCTTTTCTAAGCTTCTATAAATTATATTACTAAGTCTAAGTTTTTTGTTACTTTTTATTAGGTTTATAATAAGGGTTTTAATAAAGGAAATATTAGATTTATATTCCTAAGCATTAGAATTTGACTATAGAATCTAAATTATATTATCTAAAAGCTTAATATATATTTATAAATACTTATAATTCTTATAGCTAACCTTTTAAAATTACTACTTTAGTTATTATAAACACCCTCTAACCTATAATAAACTATTTTATAATCTAATTTTATTAAAAGTTAGATCTCTATTTATTAGAAAGGCTTACTAATACTAATTATTATTATAATTAAATAATTATTAAAAGGTATATAAGTAATAATATACTTACTTACTCTTTTAACTAATTAGCTTTATATATTTAAGGATATAAATATTAAGTTCGGAATTACGCCGCAGCCCCTTTATAAAAAGATAATAATAAATTCACCTAGTTTATAAGCATAATTTAGGAAATATTATATAGGTATTTTAACTTATACCCTCTACTAGTTAAGGAAAATAATATAAGAACCCTATAAGTTCCTACTGCTTATAAGTAAACCCTCTAAATAATATAAAGTTAGATACGTGCTATACTAGGGCTAATTATATTAGAGCTAAATAGGCTACTAAGGCTCTTATAGTAACGCCCTCGCTAAACCTTCTAATAAGGTGCTATAAATACTACTATATAAGATAACTCCTTAACTTAAAAAGTTAACCTTTTAGCAAGGTACTAAAAGTAAAAGCTACTATATAAGATAACTCCTTAACCTAAAAGGTCGACCTTCTAGCAAGGTACTAAAGGTAAAAGCCACTATATGAGATAACTCCTTTACCCAAAAGGTCGACCTTCTAGCAAGGTGCTGAAGGTGAACGCCACCGTACGAGAGGTGACTCCTTATGATCACGTGACCGAAGGCTGTGTATTGTTAGGAGGCGCGGAGTTAGAAGGTCTGTTGCACATGAGCAGGTAAAATCACTATGCAGTGGCCAGAGGCTAAGGATATAAATAGAATATTTATAAAATATTAGAGTATTAAAAAGACATAAGTTTAGCTTAGAGGAGTATTTAATATAGAGGATTCTAAGGGTTTATTGAAAGAGAAATAAAAATATAAATATCTAATATCTTAAGAGGATAAAAAAAGGGATTAATTAAAAAGAGCCTAATTAGCTTAGAGATATTATAATATATATAGCGAGATTAGATATAAGATATAAACCTATTCTAAAGATATTAAATTATAAGGAGATTCTAATAGTAATAACTAGTAATAGATTTCATATATTATAGTTAAGAAATACTAGATATTATTATTGATATAGGAAAAAGTGCGCGGCTAACTAATATGCGCGGCTAACTTATAAACTACGTTACCTAATTTATAAGTATAATTTAGGAGATATTATATAATTATCTTAACTTATACCCTCTCCTACTTAAGAAGAATAATATAAGAACCCTATATTTTCCTACTTAGAAATAAACCCTCTAAATATTATTATATAAAGTTAGATTAAGTTCGGAATTACGCCGCATCCCCTTCGCAAAAAGATAATAATAAATTCACCTAGTTCGTGCGCATAATTTAGGAAATACTATATAAGCATTTTAACCTATAGCCTCTATTAATTAAGGAAAATAATATAAAAACCTTATATATTCCTACTACTTATAAGTAAACCCTCTAAATATTATAAAGTTAGATACGCGCTATACTAGGGCTAATTATATTAGAGCTAAATAGGCTACTAAAGCTCTCGTAGTAATACCCTTACTAAACCTTCTAGTAAGGTAAAAGCTATTATATAAGATAACTCCTTAACCTAAAAGGTTAACCTTTTAGTAAGGTACTAAAGGTACTAGAAAAGCTACTATATAAGATAACTCCTTAACTTAAAAGGTTAACCTTCTAGTAAGGTATTATAAATACTATTATATAAGAAGTAACTCCTTAACTAAAGAGGTCTTTCCTAAGAGGTTCTTATAGCTAGAAGTATAAGAAGCTCTGCTATTATAAGCAGGGCCTTATACCTCTCCCTCTTCCTTATCCTTATCTACGAAGTCCTAGGTATACTTATAACTTATAATAAATCCTTAACTATATTAGTACTAGACCCTATATATAAATATACTAAGCCTAAGTAAGGTATACCCTTTAATATAAATAATATAGAGGGGATTACTAGAAAGTATAGCCTTAATAAAATTAATAAAACCCGCTCCTTTATTAACTACTCTACTATATATAGAGAGTATATTATTAGTATAGCCCTTAAGAGGGATTACCTTAATACCCTTATAGGGGACTCTATAAGATATAATAATATTAGAGCTAAGTAAGTAAACTTAGTAGTAGAAGTTTAGCGGGTCGTTATATACCCTATAGAGTAGCCCTTCTTTAAGTAGGTCCTCTATATTACTAAGGTAGAGGTAGCCTAGGCGGCCTAGGCTTATTAGGGGTTAGTAAGTATAGCTTACGCTAAATAGAGAGAGTATTGCTAACGATAGCATAGCTACAAAGGCGTTAGCTAACCTAATCGAATAAGAGGACTACTTTAACTATATAAATTAATAAAGTCTAAAATAGCTAATATATAGGACGCTACTTACTAAAGATAGTAATAACTTCTAGCGGATAAAGCGGTAATAGAGGCGGTATTTAATAGTAACGCGGGTAGTATATAAGAGGAAAAGTTAATAGTTTTATAGTTTAAATATTTAAAAACCACGTTATTATTAATATAAAGTTAAAGATCGTGAGGCTATCTAGTATAATAAGTATATATAAGTATAGCTATAGTTAGGAAAGTTATAATCACGTGACCGAAGGCTATGTATTGTTAGGAGGCGCGGAGTTAGAAGGTCTATTGCACTTAAGTAGGTAAAATCACTACGTAGTAGCTAGAGGCCGTCGTAGTTATATATTATAGGTTATATAGTATAATTATAGGCGCCTTAGCTAGTATAGTATACCTATATAAGAATCAAATATATTAGTATTATTTATAATAGCTATACTAGGTATTATATATAAAAGGTCTCTTTTACTTACCCGATAAGTAGTATATTCAAATTAATATTATATAACAAAAGATTTCTAGAATATCTATAAATTCTAAGATATCAAAAATCTCTTTTATCTAATATTTTATAAAAGGAATATACTCTAGAAAATATTGAATATCTAGAATTTATATAGTTATACTATAGGATAAAGTAATATAGTGGCCTCTAGCCACTACATAGTGATTTTACCTACTTAAGTGCAATAGACCTTCTAACTCTGCGCCTCCTAATAATATATAGCCTTTAGTCACGTGATTATAACTCTCCTAACTATAGCTATACTTATATATACCTATAGCCTCACGATCTTTAACTTTATATTAATAATAACGTAGTTTTTAATTATTTAAACTACGAAACTATTAACTTTTCCTCTCGCGCACTACCCGCGCTACTAATACCGCCTCTATTACTACTTTATCCGCTAGAAGTTATTACTATCTTTACTATACTATCGTTAGCAACGCTCTCTCTATTTAGCATAAGCTATACTTACTAACCCCTAATAGGCCTAGGCCGCCTAGGCTACCTCTACCTTAGTAATATAGAGGACCTACTTAAAGAAGGGCTACTCTATAGGGTATATAACGACCCGCTAAACTTCTACTACTAAGTTTACTTACTTAGCTCTAATATTATTATACCTTATAGAGTCCCCTATAGGGGTATTAAGGTACGCCCTCTTAAGGGTTATATTAATAATATACTCTCTATATATAGCGGAGTAATTAAAAAAGGAGCGGGTTTTATTAATTATATTAAGGCTAAACTCTCTAGTAACCCCCTCTATATTATTTATATTAAAGGGCGTACCTTACTTAGGCTTAGTATATTTATATATAGGGTCTAGTATTAATATAATTAAGGATTTATTATAAGTTATAGGTATACCTAGGACTTTATAGATAAGGATAAGGAAGAGGGAGAGGTATAAGGCCCTGCTTATAATAGCAGAGCTTCTTATACTTCTAGCTATAAGAACCTCTTAGGAAAGACCTCTTTAGTTAAGGAGTTACTTCTTATATAATAATATTTATAATACCTTACTAGAAGGTTAACCTTTTAAGTTAAGGAGTTATCTTATATAGTAGCTTTTACTTTTAGTATCTTATTAAAAGGTCGACCTTTTAGGTTAAGGAGTTATCTTATATAGTAGCCTTTACCTTACTAGAAGGTTTAGCGAGGGCGTTACTATAAGAGCCTTAGTAGCCTATTTAGCTCTAATATAATTAGCCCTAGTGTAGCGCGTATCTAATATTATATAGTAATATTTAGAGGGTTTACTTACGAGTAGTAAGAATATATAGGGTTCCTATATTATTTTCCTTAACTAGTAGAGGGTATAGGTTAAAATACCTATATAGTATTTCCCGAATTATACTTGCGAACTAGGTAAATTTATTATAGTCTTTTTGCGAAGGGGCTGCGGCGTAATTCTGAGCTCAAAGTAATATAGTATTGTTTTTAACTTATATATAAATATAGAATACGTACTCTTAGAAGGCAGAGTAGGTATAGAATAGTAAAGGTAAGGCTTTTAATATATCTAGGTGAGGTACTAACTTTAAGATATAAACTATATACTATACTAACCTAGGGAGTCTAAACGTTAGTATGTAACTTCTAGCCTAGGATTAAATTCTTTTAAGCTTAGTACATAGAGTATATATTCCTTATAGAAAATAAAGTAAGAATAATATATTTTTAATATAGGGTTTTCTAACTTAAGAATTAGAATTCTTCCCTAGGTAACTTCCCCTCTTATAGGCTGCGTGAGAAGACCCCGAAATATTATACCTAGAACCGTTAGTATAGGACGGCGCTAACGTTTAGAATCACTAGGTAGGTATATATATATAGTATGTGCCTTAATTACCTGATGACCTGCGCAAGCTGAGGTCGGAACGTACTCTTTTGTCTCCCTGCTGTCCCCTCTTTCGCCGCCTTTTCAATCCCTGCCTCCCGCCTTTTCCTCACCAAAGGTTGCCAGAACGTACCAAAAACTGGCGGTGGCCGCAACAACGCGAGGCGGCGGCCCCTTCACGATGTGATTGGCTTATTTCAACCTTCGGTCGCTACAGAAAACGCCCTCTGCACCTCATCGGCCGTCGCCACTCTCTTCTCCCTCCCTTTCACTGAATCAGGCCTGATCTTGGCAGACTTCGTTTCCACCCCGCACCCCCCCCTGTCCTTTTCACTTACTCCTACATCTACACATTCACATTCATGCTTGGACGTACACCAGCAAGAAAAGGCAGGAATTTGACTCTCTGCGTTGTACACGCACTCAGCTGTCCCATTTGTTACGACCGCAAGCGGCGCCGTATTGTAGTAGGCGGGCTGCGCGCGGCGTAATATTGGACCGCATATAGGTTAGAGGCGTCAAATGCAGCATAAGGGCTTGAAAGTATTAAGAGCATATAATAGGAGCGCGCAGCGCACTATAATTAGGGATAGCTTCGATTCTATAAAAAATCATATACTTATTTGACTCTGATTTCTAACCCCTAACTATATAACGTAGTTAATAAGCGAGCTACTTACCTAACTGTAACTATAGGATATTTCTAACTAATATATAATACCTAGGAAATTAATTAAATTTGAACTACTTAGAAACCTCTTTATTAGATATTTCTTTAATAAATTAATATATTTATATATTATAAATAGTATTTCTTTAAATATTATATTACTATTAGCCTATCTTAGTTCTTAATTAGTAATTACTATTCTAATATATTTCCTCTTTAATCTAAGTAATTACCTCTCTTTATAATTTAATATCCTCTATTTTAGTTATAATAAGACTCCCTCTTTATCTAAGCCAGGTTTTTTTTAACCCTCTAGTATTAGCTAAATAAGTTATTCTTCTCCTAAAGGATTTTATGCTTAGATCTTAATAAAGTAATTTACTGTATAAATCCCTATACTCCTTTTAATAAATACTTTATAACTTTAATAATTAAAATTAATAAGCTATTCTAATAATAAGAGATCCTCTTTCTAATGAATTTAAACTAAGGAGATATCTTAGTTAAGTTATTTAATATCTAAGAAGTCTAAGCTAGGGGTATTATTAATAAGGATCCTAGAGGTATTAGAGTATATAACTTTATATTAAGCTTAGATAATATTTTCTTTATACTTAAAGGCATAAGCTTAGCCCCTCTAAATTCTCCTTAGATATGTTCCTATAATTACTTATATAAATACTTTATAAAATATAGGGAAGAAGTCCTCTTTTATAATATAAGTATTACTCTATTATATCTTTTCCTTAACCTCTTAGCTATAAGCCTTTTTTAATAGCCTAAAGTACTTAATATCAAAAGGCTAAAGTAAATGAGATAAATAAGGAGGTAATAACTACTACTTATATATAGTTTTATATATTAGTTAGAGTATTATAGCTAATCTAGGCCTCTTTTATTTATTATGTATCTATTTTTAGATATTATAATTACTTAGTTATATAGGAGACTAATTTTAATATCCTAGGTAGAGAGGTAATATTAGTTTATAATAGAAATATAAGGCGGAACGTTATAAACTAATAAAGTAATAGCTTAAATAACTATAACTAATTTATAATTACTACGCTATACTAGTTTTATACTTGAAATACCTTTTAGCGCTTATTATAACTATGTTTAATATAATCTAGCCTATTCTAAACCTAGTCTTATTAAAGTTATAGATATCTAAGTTTATAATATTATATTTTATAACTATATTTACTATAAAGCGAAACTATATATTTCTTATATTCAGATCTTTATATTAGGCCCTCTCATAATTATACTTATAATAAAAGCGTATCTATAGCTATAGTTATTACTTAATAAAGTTCGAAGCCTAGCGCTTTCTAACTAGGGGTGCGTTATAGTTAGTAAGTAGTTAATTAGCTATATCTTCTATACTACTAATATAAGGAGGACATAATTAGGAATCTAGGTTAAGAATATATTTAACTAGCCTCTCTTTTTCTAATAATATAAGATTTTATAAGTTTAGTATAATATCCTATTATATAGATATATCTTTTAATTAGGTACTTGAGGTCCTAGGCGGGACTAAGTAGATTCTAGCTACGACTTAAATACTAAGATTTAGGGTTTAATTAATAGCTTAGATAGCTAGGTTTAATTAAGCTTCTTTAGTTTATTATATTATTAATTTATTATAGCGTTATATAGGTTATAAGATAGAAGATAGAATAGTTATAATTAGGTAGGTAGCTCGCTTATCTAGGCAGCTCGCTTATTAACCACGTTATAAGATCCTGATTATTATATAGTAGTATAATTAATATAACTTTATAAATTAAAATTGCTTATTATAATAGTTATTAGAATAGTGAAACTACTAATATATATTTATTTAATATTATTTGTATATTATATAGACTTTAATATATTTCTCAAAAAGCCTTTAGAGTTACTTATAGTTATAACAAGTATATTATAAAATAAAGAGATAATAAGGCCTTAAGATACAACTATGATGAATCTTTAGTATAGGATTGTATAGCTATAATTAGCTTAATAGAAAAAGCTTAACGAGTATAAACCTCTTGAAGTTCAGTTATAAAGACTATGTAAAATAAGCTTAATACTACTTATAGTTAGTTATAATAGTAGAGATATAGCCTCTAGCTACTATATAGTAGTTTTACCTACTTAAGTGCAATAGACCTTCTAACTCCGCGCCTCCTAATAAAGAAATTAGCCTTTAGTTATATAATTCTCTCCTAACTATAGCTATACTTATATATACCTATGTCCTCACGATCTTTAACTTTATACTATAATAACAATATAGTTCTTAATTATTTAATTACTAACTACTAAACTATTAACTTATTCTCTCGCGCACTACCCGCGCTGCTAATATAGCCTCTGTTACTACTTTATCCGCTAGTAGCTATTCTATTATTCGTAACGCTCTTTCTATATTAAAGCAGTCGGTATAAGCTATACTTAACAACCTCTAATAGGCCTAGGCTACCTCTTCCTTAGTAGTATAGAGGACCTACTTAAAGAAGAGCTAGTCTATAGGGTATATAATAACCCGCCTAGCTTCTACTACTAAGTCGTCTTATTTAGCTATAATATAGTAGTATATTGTAGGGTCCCTTAAGGTGTTAAGAAGAGCCCTCTTGAGGACTATATTGATAATATACTCGCTCTATATAGTATAGAGTAGTTTATAAAGAAGTAAGTTATATTAATTATTTTAATATGAAACTCTATAGCAATCTCTTTAATATTCTTTATATTAAAGAGTATACCTTATCTAGGCTTAGCGCCTTCATGTATAGGGTCTAGTACTAATATATTTAAGGATTTTTTATAACTTAAATAAGGCCTCTGGCCACTGCATAGTGATTTTACCTGCTTAAGTGCAATAGACCTTCTAACTCCGCGCCTCCTAATAATACATAGCCTCCGGTTACGTGATTATAATTACTAACTACCTTTCCTAACTATAGCCGCACTTATATATACTTATTATACTAGATAGCCTCACGATCTTTAACTTTATATTAATAATAACGTGGTTTTTAATTATTTAAACTACGAAACTATTAACTTTTCCTCTTATATACTACCTATGCTGCTATTAAATACCGCCTCTATTACTGCTTTATCCGCTAGTCCTCTTATTCGATCGGGTTAGCTAACGCCTTCGCAGCAGCTATGCTATCGTTAGTAACGCTCTCTCTAGTAGTTAGCGCAAGCCGTACTTACTAATAAGCCCTAATAGGCTTAGGCTGCCTAGGCTACCTCTGCCTTAGTAATATAGAGGACCTGCTTAAAGAAGGGCTACTCTATAGGGTATATAATAACCTACTAAACTTCTACTATTAAGTTTACTTACTTAGCTCTAATATTATTATACCTTATAGAGTTCCCTATAAGGGTATTAAGGTAAGCCCTCTTAAGGGCTATATTAATAATACGCTCTCTATATATAGCGGAGTAGTTAATAAAGGAGCGGGTTTTACTAATTATATTAAGGCTAAACTCTCTAATAACCCCCTCTATATTATTTATATTAAAAGGTATACCTTGCTTAGGCTTAGTATATTTATTTATTAGGTCTAGTATTAATATAATTAAGGGATAAGGATAAGGAAGAGGGAGAGGTATAAAGCCCTACTTATAATAATAAAGCTTCTTATACTTCTAGCTATAAGAACCTCTTAGGAAAGACCTCCTTAGTTAAGGAGTTACCTCTTATATAATAGTATTTATAATACCTTATTAGAAGGTTAACCTTTTAGGTTAAGGAGTTATCTTATATAGTAGCTTTTATAGCACCTTACTAGAAGGTTTAGCGAGGGCGTTTCTAGGCTATAAGAGCCTTAGTAGCCCGTTCGGCTCTAATATAATTAGCCCTAGTATAGCGCGTATCTAACTTTATATAATAATATTTAGAGGGTTTACTTATAAGTAGTAGGAACGTATATGGTTCTTATATTATTTTCCTTAACTAATAGAGGGTATAGGTTAAAATACCTATATAGTATTTCCCGAATTATACTTATAAACTAGGTAAATTTGTTATAGTCTTTTTATAAAGGGGCTGCAGCGTAATTCCGAACTTAACTTAATAACTTAAATAAGGAAAAGGGAGAGAGGTATGAAGCCCTACTTATAGTAAAGCTTTTTATACTTCTAGCTATAAGATCCTCTTGGAAAAGACCTCTTTAATTAAGGAGTTATATCTTATATAATAATATTCATAATACCTCGCTAGAAAGCAAACCTTTTAGGTTAAGGAGTTATCTCTTATATAGTAGCTTTTACTTTATTAGAAGGTTTAGCGTGGGTATTACTATAGGAGCCTTAGTAGCATATTTAGCTCTAATATAATTAGCCTTAGTATAATATATATCTAACTTTATATAAGGGTTTATTTCTAAGTAGGGATATGTAGAGTTCCTATAATATTTTCTCTACCCAATAGAGGGTATAAGCTAAAATGCCTATATGGTGTTCTTAAATTATACTTATGGACTAAGTGAACTTATTATAGTCTTTTTGCGTAGGGGCTGCGGCGTAATTATAAACTTAATAAGAAATGTTATAATACTAACCGCTTAGTTATTATAATTAATAGCTTTATAGAATATAAATAATAAGTAGCTAGGTTTAGGATAGATACTAAACTCCTATTAAAGAAGGAACTTATAGGAGGAGGAGAGTATATAGATTTCAGGATTATTCTAAAAGCGCTAGTAATAATAATAACTATGTACTTATTATAGTACCTTATTGTAGAGGTCTATAGAGCTATTATCTTTATCTTCAATATTAGCTTATATACTATAAATGAATAATAAACCCCTAATTAAATAGAGCTTAAGTAGTTCTAGTGATACTTCTAATAGTAGCAACTTAAATTTATAGTCTCTCTAGATTAAGACCTATATCTATATTAGAGAGGCCTATATACTTATAGCTATAGAGCTGATTCCCTTAAGGGGGCTTGTAAAAAAGGCAGTAGAAGATGCTATTATAACGTTAACCCTAGGGCCGATTTAAAATACCTTCCAGGAGATATACTAGAAATATATAGCCTATATAGGATTTAAGTTCTTATGTTTAACTAAGCTATTATTATATATAATATATACTTTAATAAGTTAAACATCTACTCTCTGAATAATAAAGTAGAAGCTTTAAATACTAAGAGCGCTTAGATAATTATTAGTAAAGTAGAAGTACCTATTAAATCTATTAATATAGTCCCTAAGACCTTAGGGGTACTAACTAAATAGTAACTTAATAATAAATAGATACACTCCTAATAAGCTTAAGTCCTCTATATTGACTACTTCTTATAACTTAGAAGTACTTTATATTACTACTAAAATATAGCTTAAGAGTATACTAATTAATATATAGGGAGGACTACTTACTCTTAAATAAACTCCTAATCTAGATAGTATACTTAGATTAAGTCTAAAGACTCTAGTAGCTCTAGAACCTTATTATAGAGCTTAAGAGATAGTTGAGGTAAATCTAGACCTTTAGCTACTTATTCTAAATTCTAGAAAATTAGCTACTTAATCGCCTATTAAGGAAGAGAGCTCATAATAACCTAAATAAAACTTTTTAATAGCTAAAATACTTCTTCATTAGCTTGTTTATTAAGACTAATGAGTTAATTATAAGCCTCTATTTAATAGAGCGCTTAAGAGAGATACTTAAGAGTCTTATGACTATATATTTAGAAAAGGGCTTATTAAATTACTAATAAGAAGCTTTCTTTATAATATTCCTACTTAATTAACAGGAATTATTTATAGAGAGTACTCTTAAGTAAAGGACTTTATACTCTATAGTTATATCATAGTTATAAAATAATTCTAAGATGTATCTAATTACTATATAGAAGATTATATATTTTATAGAAGACCTCTTAAAGCTATTAAGTAATTACTTTAAAGCTAGGAAGCTAAGAGAGCTAATCTAAAGTATATTTTAAAACGCTATAAATAAGGAGTTTATGAAACTTATTATAAAAGAGATCTAATATATTATTTATTAATCTTACGTATATATAAAGCCTCTCTCTTAGGTAGGTATATACCTACAAGTTCTATAGTAGCTACCTTAAGGCTTATAAAGTATAGATCTATATATAGAGAGATATATAAGATACCTCCTCTCTTAGTTTAACTTATATTACTATACTTATAGCTAATAGGCTATATATAGTAATAGTAATTATAGCTTAGTTTAACTATAATATACTCTAATTTAATTTACGCTTTTCTAAGTATAAATATTAATCTTAAGTTCGGAATTACGCTATAGCCCCTTTATAAAAAGACTATAATAAACTTACCTAGTTTATAAGTATAATTTAGGAAATACTATATAGGTATTTTAACCTATACCCTCTACTAGTTAAGGAAAATAATATAGGAACCCTGTATATTCCTATTACTTATAAGTAAACCCTCTGAATATTACTATATAAAGTCGGACGCGCGCTATACTAGGGCTAATTATATTAGAGCTAAACGGGCTACTAAGGCTCTCGTGGCCTAGAAACGCCCTCGCTAAACCTTCTAATAAGGTGCTATAAAAGCTATATAAAATAACTCCTTGACCTAAAAGGTTAACCTTTTAGTAAGGTATTATAAATACTATTATATAAGAGATAACTCCTTAACTATAGAGATCTTTTCTAAGAGGTTCTTATAACTAGAAATATAAGAAGCTTTATAAGTAGAGCCTTATACCTCTCCCTCTTCCTTATCCTTATCTATAAATTCCTAGGTATACCTATAACTTATAATAAATCCTATTATATCTTAACTATATTAGTACTAGACCCTATATATAAATACGCTAAGCTTAAGCGAGGTATACTCTTTAGTATAAATAATATATAAGGGATTACTAGAGAGTTTAGTATTGATATAATTAATTAAGTTCGGAATTACGCCGCAGCCCCTTTCTAAAAAGACTATAATAAATTCACCTAGGCCTCTAGCCACTGCATAGTGATTTTACCTGCTTAAGTGCAATAGACCTTCTAACTCCGCGCCTCCTGATAATACATAGCCTTCGGTCACGTGATCTTACTAACTACCTTTCCTAACTATAGCTATACTTATATATACTCTACTAGATAGCCTCACGATCTTTAACTTTATATTAATAATAAAATAGTTTTTAATTATTTAATAGACTATAAAACTATTAACTTATCCTCTTATATACTACCCGCGCTACTAATACTACCTCTATTACCGCTTTATCCGCTAGAAGTCGTTACTATCTTTACTATACTATTATTAGCAACGCTCTCCCTATATTAAACTAGTTAGCATAAGCCGTACCTACTAACGTTTAAGCCCTTATAAGCCTAGGCTACCTAGGCTACCTCTGCCTTAGTAATATAGAGGATATGCTTAAAGAAGGGCTACTCTATAAGGTATATAATAACCTACTAAACTTCTATTACTAAGTTTACTTACTTAGCTCTAATATTTTTATACCTTATAAAATCCCCTATAGGGGTATTAAAATAAGCCCTCTTAAGGGCTATATTAATAATATACTCTCTATATATAGCAGAGTAGTTAATAAAGGAGCGGGTTTTACTAATTATATTAAGGCTAAACTCTCTAGTAATCCCCTCTATATTATTTATATTAAAAGGTATACCTCGCTTAGGCTTAGTATATTTATATATAAGGTCTAGTATTAATATAGTTAAGCATTTATTCTAAGTTAGATAAGGATAAGGAAGAGGGAGAGGTATAAAGCCCTACTTATAATAGAGCTTCTTATACTTCTAGCTAGAAGAACCTCTTAGGAAAGACCTCTTTAGTTAAGGAGTTACCTCTTATATAGTAGTATTTACTTTTAGTACCTTATTAAAAGGTTAACCTTTTAGGTTAAGGAGTTATCTTATATAGTAGCTTTTACCTTATTAGAAGGTTTAGCGAGGGCGTTTCTAGGCTATAAGAGCCTTAGTAGCCCGTTTAGCTCTAATATAATTAGCCCTAGTATAGCGCGTATCTAACTTTATACGAGGGTTTACTTATAAGTAGTAGGAATATATAGGGTTCCTATATTATTTTCCTTAACTAGTAGAGGGTATAAGTTAAAATACCGATATAATATTTCCTAAATTATACTTACAAACTAGGTGAATTTGTTGTAGTCTTTTTGCAAAGGGGCTGCGGCGTAATTCCGAGCTCAATCAATAAAATATATAATAAATATTAGCTATATATACTATACTATATTATAATACAGAGTATATAATAGTATTGATAATACTATATATACTATTTATATAAAGGCCTAGAAAGACTTAGAAACCGTACTTTTTAATAGAGTCTCTAGCGAAAACTAAAAGAGTTTAAATGATAACTTTAATATATACCTAAGCCTAAATGGGCTAGATTTATACGTTATATTTTGCGGAAGTATCTACGTAAGCTACTACGTAGAAGAAGCCTCTAGAAGGCTTAAAACAAATATAAATAACCCTCCTTTCCTCCTACCTCGCTACTTAGAATATATTAGCTAAAATATACTTCTTTTAATACCCTTATAATTACTTAAGTAGTCTTATAAAATATTACGGAATATGACTACGTAATACGCTACTCCGCTTAGAATATATTTTTTATGTTAGCTCCTAAACTCATTAAAATCTCTGTTATAAAACTATTAAAGCTAATAATATTCTATATAAATATAAAAAACAGAAAGTAATAATAGCATTTAGGTATTTAAGAAGTATATATTGTATATAACAAAGTATATAATATAGGTTAGATTTATATAGGAAAGTATACTTGCCCTTACATAGCTGAATATAGGTAGTAAAAAGGCACTAGAAGACTAGGGGAAATGGGGTCCGCAGGATACGTATGGTGTTGTCCGTGCCTGTATTCGTATATGTACATCCTGCGTCCGCTGTACAAGGTTCCGTGTGGCAGACAAGATCTACATGTCGCCTGTCTACTGCGGTAGGTATCTCGGGCGAGCTCATCGTCACGCAGTATTCCGCGTCTTGTGGCGCCCCGATATTGAGACACGTTCATATGCATTTCGACCAATCGAGACAGTCGGGCGCTGCTTCTTCAGCCCTATGACCCCTTACTCCCTTGCGGCATCACCGAAGCTTGGCATCTGCATCCAAGCTCCCTAAACCGTCCATCCCCTGGGATATGGAGTATCTTGTGCGAGCCAAGACAGCAGGAAGACACCAAAGGTGTTCGAAGACGCAGCAACAGAACGCATCAGGCTCATCTACGTACTTCCACCTCTTCTTCCTCCTCTCGTGTCGCCAGTGTTCCACGCCCACCCCCCAAACGCCCCCAGCAACGAAGACCCGAGGTGACACGGGGCCTGAGGAGGAAGACATTCCATTCCGCTCGCAGCCAAGATATCTTCGCCTGCATCACAGAAACCCTACTGCACTGTGCTCAACGGTGGTCCGTCGTCCTGCAAGACAAGTTCCTGTCATTTGATGCTCGACATGCACAGCACAATCGTCATCGGCTGGCCATCGTCCGTTGTCTCGAACAAAACAATTAGATAGACACACCGCCAGACCGTCTTCTCCTGCACCAACAAACACACACACACACACACACACATTCAAATGTCGAGAGCTATGATCGGCATTTGGATCTAGAAGCCCGCCGTCATCCGCTCTTGCGTTCCATCTTATCAAGACGCACACTTCACCCCTGCGCCTTCAACACCCATTGTCTTGGCCGAAGTTCTTTCTGATTCGGGCTCAATCATGATGTAGAGCCGAGGACTTCGAGGCTCAGGCGAGCGAACGAGCAACCGAGCATCTAGGCTCCTCGGCCTTCTGCCGCTCTCACTGCAACCCACCGTACGCCTGCGGAACACACAACAAGGCGCATCGTCTAACACACGTCGCATCTGTGCGGCTGCCTGGTCACCTACGTAGTAGGCATGGGAAGGAATACGTAGACACGCTACGCAAAATAAGTGCGCGTGCGTCCGCGCCCGTGTGTGTGGGGGATCGCTTCTCTAGACGTGCTTGGCCAGCCCTACGAGCCCATTTGCTTTTGGACATGTTATTGGCGCACAGAAGCTCGTTATCTACACGATGTAGTTGGTGAGGCATCTACTCCCACCCCCTTTCCTCAATACCTCGAACCGCTGTTCTCAACTCGGCTTCGAATCAATGCCTACGCCATGCGTCTCTCCTCTTCCGCTGCCCAGAAGCTGCCCCGGATACGGTTCCTGTCAGGCCTATCCATCCTGTCTGCTCGTTGAGCCTACTATAGCCACCGTCATCACCTTCAACATCTTTCCCCTTGACAAACCCCTGTTCCCAGCAGTGAAGAGATGATGGTCTGTCTGTTCTCTGCGCACAGCGCCCAAACTCAGAAACCGTGGTATAAATCGTGCAGAGTGTACGTAGCCAATCAATCAGCCGCCTTTGCTCATGTCGACAGAACTCACGAGATAGTACACAGTCATGTGATTCTGAGCGCAGATGCTACGGTACGAATTGACGGTGGCTTGTGTAATCTTTTGCGTCTTGTGGTTGGTTCTTTTCCACGAATTACTCGATCCGGAAAAGCGTAAAGTGAGAGAGACCTGGGATTAACACTTAGAAGTAGCTCGCCGTTGTCATCCGCTTACCAGTACCTGCCTTGGATACGTACTGTGAGAAAGCTTCCGGCCGGAGGCGGGGAGGGAAGGGGAGGGATTAACCTTTAGAGGAACTGATGTCAGTGCACTGGTCAAGATTATCCTTGTCAGCACAACTCTCTTAGTTACTTAGTAACCTTTATATCTACAAAAAAACGGGGCCTTTTCCACGCTAAATAATAAATAGAAACTTAGTAGTAGTTACTAACTACCTTAACGATTTTAATTAAAACCTTGAACTAGAAGATTTAGAATAAGCTATAAGATATTATAAACCTCTATAAATAATCTGAGGTTATAAAATAAATCTTTAAAGTACTTTATCTAAGTATAGTAACGAAGCTATAGGTATCTCTAATTAATCTAAACTAAGCTACTAAGATACCTTAACGCCTATATCTTATCGATACCCTTATTGCGATTTATCGCTCTAAAGAAGCGGATCATAAACTAGGGGATAAAGCAAAACAGGGTGCTAGGTTATCAGGGGCAAGGACATGTACTTCCAGCTCTAAAAAATTCCACACATTGGTGTTCCACAAATTGCAGCACAACTCTCAAAATGCAACTACGCTGGCTTCGACTAAAGCAAGTATGTATACTCCCTGCACTAAGACCTGAAGAAATCCAATATCCTCATTATTTTGGCAGGATTGCCATTGACACTGGAGACCAGCTCGTTCTCGTGCGTCCGACTTGGAACACTCGTCGAAGAATGCATCCGCATACTGCCGATGCGTCCCACTAACGAGGGGGATATCTGTTCAATGGGCAGTACCTTACTTTCAATGTCTCCAGCTACCGTATTCGGAGGCAGACACACTCTATTCCTTCAGAAGCTAATGACGGGGCGTGCGATCAGTGGGAGGCTGAGCTTGTGACACGACGACGACCCATGCTGGAGAGGCGCCGCGAGGGCGATCAGTCACCGTAGCACCCCACAGAGGGCGGCAAGGTACCTTAGGCGACCGCGACTGCGACCGCTCGCGGCTTCTAGACCGTTGCTTCGAGTAACGCCCTCTGACGATGCTCGCGGAACCAGCAGCCCAGCGCCCTGGACATGAATACCGGGCCGAAACAGACGAGCATTCCCGTGATGGTGCATCGAGGTCGTTTCGGATTGGCACTGACGACGAACTGGGGCCTGGGAAGATACAACAGCACGGCCGCCTCTCCGCCTCTGGGCTGGCTGGCGTATGCAGCAGCGGCACAGACGATAGATTTCGGGCGACATGCAAGGATACTGGGAGAAGGTGCTTCCATGAGGAGGAAGGCATTGGCTTTTTCTTGTTTCTCAGTTTGGCGGAATGGCGACAACGACGGCGACGCGATAGCAGCGGTCATAGTTCAGGGTTCCATGGTCCAGTAGAGTGGTTGGGCTGGCCGGGTCCATTCCATTCGCGCTCTATTCGCCATGATTTCTCTCAGCCTCTCTCGAACCTCTTTCGAGCTCACGTGAAGTTGGACGAATGCCAGGCAGCTCCAAACAAACCGCCGCAGCATCTTGTAGCGATTGCATCTCCGTATTCCGACGGAGAGTACCTAATTTGGCGTCCATCCCGGTGGAGAAACCTTCGACCCCGACCCAGGCAGCCATATTGCTCCCCGTCGGCGTTTTCCAGCTTTCTCCTGTTCCTGCCCCTACTCCTGCGCTCAATGCAGATATCGATTGACCTCTCTTGCCGACCGGTGGGAAATTCTCGTTTTTAGGAATGCCCGGGATCCCGGCCGTGCAAAGCGTAGCATGGTGGAGACGCCACCCCGAGTCCGAACCGGCTAGTCGCGACAGTGGCCCAGCCCTGTCTGATTGGATGGATGTGAGCCGATGAAGATGGAGACACGAAGCTGTCTCGTTGTGTCGAATCATACGGTATGGGGTGCAAAAGTAACTAAAAATTTTGATATGTAAATATGTGAAAACTCTATATATAGATCAGGCGGAATTTCCGCTTAAAAGTAGCTAATATAGATATCGCTTGGTTCAGCGAGGGCGTTGCCACGAGAGCCTCAGTGGCCCGTTCGGCTCTGATATAATCGGCCCCGGTGCGGCGCGCGTCCGACTTTATATATAGTAATATTTAGAGAGTTTGCTTATAAGTACTAGGAACGTATAGGGTTCCTATATTATTTTCCTTAACTAATAGAGGGTATAAGTTAGAATTCCTATATAATATTTCCTAAGTTATACTTATAAACTAGGTAAATTTATTATAGTCTTTTTATAAAGGGGCTGCGGCGTAATTCCGAACTCAATAGATATCGCTTAATTTAGCTGGATTTCGCGCTACTTCTTATATATAGAGCGCTATACTATGCGCACCTAAGGGGTTAATTTAATACGCCCCTTTAGTTTTAATATGATATAGTATAACTAGCTAATTCTCTAATTAACTCTAAATCGCTTTAATTTAATATATGTAAAGTTATTTAATACTTTATTTAATTATTTTAATATACTCTTATATATCTATATATATAAATATTTATTATTACTTATAGTAATCTCTTCTATTATATCTTTTTATCTTTAGGTTTACTAATTAGTAAATAATTCAAAAGATTAACTCTAATTCCTCTCAAGGTTACTTAGGAGATTATAATTAAGGGTATTTATAGCGTTCTAGAGATTATTTATTAAGTTTATAGTTATAATATAGCCTCTTTATAGAAAAACTAAGGCCTCTGGCCACTACATAGTGATTTTACCTGCTCAAGTGCAATAGACCTTCTAACTCCGCGCCTCCTGATAATACACAGCCTTCGGTCACGTGATCCCTAATAACCTCCTAAGTTACTAACTACCTTTCCTAACTATAGCTGCACTTATACGTGCCCTACTAGATAGCCTCACGATCTTCAACTTTATATCGATAATAACGTGGTTTTTAATTATTTAAACTACGAAACTATCGACTTTTCCTCTCGCGCACTACTCGCGCTGCTAATACTACCTCTATTACTGCTTCGTCCGCTAGAAGTTATTACTATCTTTATAGCTATGCTATCGTTAGTAACGCTCTCTCTATATTAAAGCAGTTAGCGCAAGCCGTACTTACTAATATTTAAGCCCTAAGGGGCCTAGGCTACCTCTACCTTAATAATATAGAGGACCTGCTCGAAGAAGGGCTACTCTATAGGGTATATAATAACCTACCTAGCTTCTATTACTAAGTCTACTTACTTAGCTATAATATAATAATAAGTATCCCCTCTAGGGGTATTAATAAGAGCCCTCTTAAGGGCTATACTAATAATATACTCTCTATATATAATAGAGTAGTTAAAAAAGGAGCGGGTTTTATTAATTATATTAATACTAAACTCTCTAGCGAGCTCTCGCGCGTTATTAGTATTAAAAGGTATATCTCGCGCAGGCTTAGCGTTTTTATATATAAGGTTTAGTATTAATATAGTTAAGGGATAAGGATAAGGAAGAGGGAGAGGTATAAGGCCCTGCTTATAGTAGCAGAGCTTCTTATACTTCTAGCTATAAGAACCTCTTAAGAAAGACCTCTTTAGTTAAGGAGTTACCTCTTATATAGTAATATTTACCTTACTAGAAGGTCGACCTTTTGGGTTAAGGAGTTATCTTATATAGTAGCTTTCGCCTTACTAGAAGGTTTAGCGAGGGCGTTTCTAGGCCACGAGAGCCTTAGTAGCCCGTTTAGCTCTAATATAATTAGCCCTAGTGTAGCGCGCGTCTAACTCTATGCGAGGGTTTGCTTATAAGTAGTAGGAATATATAGGGTTCCTATATTATTTTCCTTAACTAGTAGAGGGTATAGGTTAAAATACCTATATAGTATTTCCCGAATTATGCCTGCGAACTAGGTGAATTTATTATAGTCTTTTTGCAAAGGGGCTGCGGCGTAATTCCGAGCTTAATAGAAAGACTATAATAGATTTACTTAGTTTATAAGTATTATTTAGGAAATACTATATAGATATTTTAACTTATACCCTATACTAGTTAAGGAAAATAATATAAGAACCCTATATATTCCTCCTTAGAAATAAACCCTCTAAATATTACTATATAAAGTTAGATAGATACTATACTAGGGCTAATTATATTAAAGCTAAATAGGCTATTAAGGCTCTTATAATACTACTCTTATTAAACCTTTTAGTAAGGTAAAAGCTACTATATAAAATAACTCCTTAACTTAAAAGGTTAATTTTCTAATAAAGTATTATAAATACTACTATATAGGAGATAACTCCTTAACTAAAGAGGTCTTTCCTAAGAGGTTCTTATAGTTAAAAGTATAAGAAGCTCTATAAGTAAGGCCTTATACCTCTCCCTCTTATTTATCCCTATAACTTATAATAAATCCTTAAAGATATTAGTATTAGACCCTATACATAAAAATACTAAGCCTATATAAAGTATATCTTTTAATATAATAAATATAAAAGAGATTACCAGAGAGTTTAGTATTTATATAATTAATAATACCTACTCTTTTATTAACTACTCTATTATATATAGAGAATATATTATTTATATAGCCCTTAAGAGGGCTCTTATTAATACCCCTATAGGGGATACTTATAATCATATTATAGCTAAGTAAATAGACTTAGTAATTATTGGTTTTATAATACTAGTATATAAAGAGAGTAGAGGGGCTAGGCATAGTATTTAAGTCTAAGTTATTAATAATAAAGTTATTATTAGAGGGTAGCTAGCGAGGTAGGAATGATATAGGAAGCTAGCGAGGTAGGTTATATAATAAGTTATATAACTACTCGCTAGGTCCTAGTTATTCTAACCTAGGCTATAGATCCGATGCTAGATCTAGCCTACTAAGCGAGTAGGAGTCCTACTTACTATATAGGGAAGTAAATATTCCTATACTAGTAGTTTTTCTTTTATATTAATAATCGCTTAATAAGCCTATCTAATTCTATAAATTAAATAATAAGTTAGAAGCTATTATTAGCTTTTAAATAAAGCGAAAAAGTAGCTAGTTTTAGCTATAATCCTATCCTTTTATAAATACCTATTATTACGCTATTATTATACTAATCCTTTTATTATTTATATTACTTATCCTTTTATATAAATTATTAATTCGTTCCTCTCGATAAGGTAATATAACGCCCTATTAGGCGTTAACTTTATTAGTATATTAGCTACGTAATCTTCGCTATTAACCTATTAGATCTCGGATAGCTTATAGCGCTTATATAACTAATAGAGGGCTATAATATTAATTTTAAGCCTCTTTTCCTTTATAATACTAAGTTTAACTAGATACTTATATAGCGAGTATAAGTTAATATATTGAGCTCGGAATTACGCCGCAGCCCCTTCGCAAAAAGACTATAATAAATTCACCTAGTTCGCAGGCATAATTCGGGAAATACTATATAGGTATTTTAACCTATACCCTCTACTAGTTAAGG
>JAVHLU010000555.1:0-54317 GCA_036785755.1 Colletotrichum ledebouriae | reverse complement strand
TATATTATTTTCCTTAACTAGTAGAGGGTATAGGTTAAAATACCTATATAGTATTTCCCGAATTATACCTGCGAACTAGGTGAATTTATTATAGTCTTTTTGCAAAGGGGCTACGGCGTAATTCCGAGCTTAATACTCTAAGCGAGGCTAGTATTCTTATTATTATTTAAGAGGAGTATATTTAAATACTAGAGAAAGTAAATAGGAGTATTAATCCTAACGCCTAGATTAAGAACTTTAGGGGTATTTATTTCTATATTACCTAGCTTAAGCTTCTTAAGGTAAGTAATACTTTTATTTTAAAAACTTTTCTATAAGTAGTAAGTTATCGCTTTATACCTATTTAAGCTAATATAGAGATTATAAATATCCTTAAATAGGAGCGAGTAGGGATACTAGTCTCTAATATAAGCTAATATACTAATATATTTAAGGACTTCTTATATAAGGATATACTCTACTTAAGGTTATAAGGATAAAGCGCTAGGGTCTTTATAACGCTAGCTAGCTATATAGATAAGGCTAACCTATTAAGTATTCTTATAACTAGTAACTTATCTAGTAGTAAATAGTACCTATATAGGTCGAGCTATTAATAGCTAAGTATTAAATATAACTACTTAGAAGCTACCTTAACTAGATATTACTAGAAGGGCCCCTATATATTAGTAATAGATATATAAGTAGCTTAGATCTATAAATAGTTAAATAGTAACCTATGCTTAACTAATCTTTATATAGAACTTACTTATAAGGTCTAGCTATATACTATACTCTATAAGAGTAAGAACTACTAAAATAATAAGGGGGGTAATAAAGGTTTATCTAAGAAATCTAATATAGCTCTAAGCTACCCTATTAATATAATAGTAGTTACTTTTTATATAGCCCTCTTAAATAAAGTTAGGGATAATATAGTTAACTTAGATAAAGAGTACCTAAGTATCTTTATAACCCCCTACTTAGGACCTTATATATTATATAAGTTTATAGTCCTAGATAACTATAGAGGGATATACCTTATTAATAATAAGTCCCTACTTATCCCCTCCTTAATTAGGTATTATAATAGAGAATAGGTTAATTCTAGAATAGCTTTATACCTAATTATTATAAAAGGTATATATATTATTAAGAATACTCTTAATAACCTAAAAGGTATAAATATAAAGGACCTTATGCTTTATAATATAGGATATATAGAGAACCTTTATATTAATATTATCTCTAAAGCGCTACTTTAGAAGATAGGTATTTAGTACTTAGGGTATAACTATATACTTTACTTTAGAACCTATAAGATTAGCATTATAATTAAGAAACTTATTAGGAAAGTAAACCTCGCTTTCCTTAAGTATAAGCCTTATTCCTTATACTCTATTCCCGAGTAGATCCCCTAAAGTATTAATACTATTATTAATAATATAAGCTATATGCTTATAATATATAAGTATACCTCTTTTATACTACTACTAGACTAGAGTAATAATATAATACTTTAGTACCTCTAAACTAAGTACCTTAGCCCTAAGGCTCTAGAGTAGCTAGTATATACTACTTAGGGGGTAAGGATTAAAGGCCTAATACGCTTATAGTACTAATACTACGTAGTTATATATACTAAATAGGTAATTTTAAGATAAATATTAGAAGATAAAGTAATAAGCCCTTACTATAGGATCGCATAGGATCTTTATAACTACCCCGAAGGCTTTAATTAGAACTAGTAGCTCCTTATTATTAAGAATAAATATACTAGTTAGCTCTTTGTATTTCTATGCGTTAATATAACCTATAGTAGTATTATACTCGCTCTATATACCTTTAAGTAATAGGTATCTTAATAGAAGGGACTTTCTATTTATAAATTTAGATAAGATATTAAGAGGTTAGTAATTTTACTTATAAGCTATATAGGATATAAGGATTAGACCTATATAGAAGGAATAGAGGTTAAGATAACCCCTCTATATATAAAGGAACTAAATAGTAGAGGTAAACGGGCTAGTTAAGAAGTTATAACTCAAATAATTAAGATACTTACTATAGCTAGCTTAGTTATAAAACTATAGGCTAAGATAGTACTAGTAGTAATAACGCTTTATAATATAAGCCTACTTAGGCGCTATATCTAGCGTTCGCTACTATAGATTAAAGAGGAGTAGTTTTACTAATACTTTTACTAGTAGTAACCTAATAATAGAGTAACCCTAACCTATAACCTTTACCCTTACTAGGGATATATATACGCTTATAGCTACTATATATATCCCCTTAAGAGGGAACGAGAGAGAGGAATTAGTAAGAGAGACTTTAAAATAGTACTATAGGGATATATTAGATACCTAGTAAGATATATTCTAAATACCTTTAACTTATATAAGGTCTAGATCCCCGCGTTATAAATAGTTACTATTATATAGAATATAATATTTAATAAATAGACTTTCTATATAAAGGATAAAATAAAAGAGGCTATCTTAGAAGATATTATCTATAAGATAGTAAAAGAGATTAAAAGGCTTATATTATAAGTTAACTTTAAACTTTAGATCCTAGGTATTATAAATAAGGATAATGCTATATTAATACTTATAACTA
This sequence comes from Colletotrichum ledebouriae, assembly GCA_036785755.1. Taxonomy (NCBI): domain Eukaryota; kingdom Fungi; phylum Ascomycota; class Sordariomycetes; order Glomerellales; family Glomerellaceae; genus Colletotrichum; species Colletotrichum ledebouriae. Next base: position 51,716 of record JAVHLU010000555.1, on the reverse strand, counting down.
AATAGTTATCTATACTAACCCTTAATCCTATAACTAAGTCTCTAAATAGACGAATTCTTAAACGTCTAAAGGGATAGGTAAGTTAGAAGGGGGGGTAGCTATTATCCCCTAATTCCACGCTAGAGCTAGATAAAAACCTAGCCCTAATAAATATAGTAGTAAGTATAATATATATATTAGAAACGAACTATATATATAAAGCTATTAGGGAAGTTAATTCTAAAGGGGAATAGATTAAGGACTATATTATAACTAAACTACTACTTATTTTATAATACGTTTCTAAAGTAAGTAAGAGTAATAGGAACGAACCTTTAGATAGGAAGCCCCTAAATCTACTAGTATAGCTATATTAGGATAGAGAGGAGAGGGCTAATACTAAATAGAGGTCTAACTAGGTATATAACTAGGAGGGCTATAGCTAAACTTATTAAAGCTAATAACTATATAATCTACTACTTAGTAACTTATAACTAGGAATAATAGAAAGCAAATCCCGCTCTAGTTATTAGTTTTTACTCTAATACTATATAGAGCGGGAGTAGGTATCTAGCTTCTTTAAGACTTTTATACCTAATTAGTAGAAAGCCTTTTTAGAAGCTAATATAGGGTATTATATACTCTATAGCTATATTTATACTACTATTTATAGCGCGAAGCCCGCTCGCGTAACTATAATTATTTATAAATATCTTACTACTAATAACCTTATTAAGCTACCTTGCTTATAGAAAGAACTTTTAAACCTTCTATAGGCGCTCTAAACTCGCTTTAAAGAAGTAGCTAAGGTTAAGATAGGTAAATTATAGTAAATAGATACATAGTATATAATTAAATAAGAGATAATAATAAAGAGACTAATGCCTTTAAAGTAAGTATTTACTTATAAATTTAATAAGGATAACGTCCTTAACTAGTATAAAGTAAGGATCTATATTTAAGGCGATTAGTAAGAGAAGTCGCCCTTTAAATAGACTTATATAGTAACCCTTACTACTTATACTTTTAGAGTAGTAATAGTAATTATAATATAATTTAACCTCGAAGTTAAAAAATTTAATATTATTAACACGTTCCTAAACGCCTCTTAGGACCTAAACGAAGACCTAATTATTTAAAAGTTACTAGATAGCTTTAAGTAGCCTAGAAAGTATATTAAACTACGCTACGCGCTCTATAGGCTAAGGGATATATTACTACTCTAGTATAAGGAGTTCTCCTTAACCCTTTAATATTTAGGCCTTATACTTATAAGTAAAAACCTATATCTCTTCTAGTTAACTAAGAAGAGGGTCCTCGTTATCTTTTATATAAATAACCTCCTTATCCTATTTTATACGAATTATAAAGAAGTAGTATAAAGAGTAATTAGTAGCCTAAAGGAAGCATATAAGTTAAAAGAATAAAGCTTAGTTAAGTACTATCTTAGAATTAGAGTTATTTATAACTAAGCTATATAAAAGATATACCTTTCTTATAACTAATATATTAAATAAGCTATATAGAAGTTTAATTTACTTAACTTAAGAGCGCTAATAACCCCCTTTCTAAACCTATTACTCCTAAAGAGTAAAATAGTAGTAATATTATTAGAAATAAAGAGTTTCTAAGAGAAGATTAGCTTTATATTTTATATTATTATTATAATCTAACCTAATATTACTTTTATATATTCTCTACTCTTAAGATTCCTAATAAATCCCGCTCCTTATTATTATTCTACTACTAACTAGGTTATATAATACTTATATTATACTTATTACCTCGCGATATACCTTAATAACTTAGGGGGTAGATAGGTATTACTAATTATAAGTAACGCTTTATTTATAGATAATAAGGAGATATAGAGGTTATCTTAAGGGTATATAATCTCGCTCTTTAGAGGATTAATCTAGTAGAAAGCTACTTTATAAGCTATAGTTATAATATTAATAATAGAAGCAGAGCTTCTAAGCCTTAAATATACTACTAAGGAAATAATTACTCTTTAGAAGCTATTTAGGGATATTACTCTTAAACTTAGCGATATCTAGAAGATTTATTATAATAACTAATAGATAATTCGTCTTATAGTAAGTAAAAAGGAATATCTCTTAACTAAGCTATAGTATATTAATATTTAGAATATATAGCTATAATAAGAATATACTAGGGGATTATCTAGTATAATATATATACTAACGAATAATATACTAGCTAATAGTCTTATATAGGTTCTTAACTATAAGAAATTTAAATATTTCTATTCGCTCCTCAATTTAAAAGATATATAGAGAATAATTATAATAAATAAAGGATACTCTAAATAAGTATAAGAGAGCTAGTAGCGCCTAATTTTTAATTAATTTATATCTTACTAGCTAGGAAGTCTAAAGTCGCTCTTATAAGAGTAAAAGAATATAATATACCCTAAAGGGCTACCTTAAAATACTAATTTTCTACTACCTAACCTTAGAGGATTTACTTATACTAATCTATTATAATATTATATAAGGGTAGTAATACCTCTAGTAAATATATACTAATAAGACTATTAACTACGTAGTATACTATAGTAGCTATGTTACTAGTAAGCAGACGAGGTATAAGTATACCCGCGCTAACTACTAGGGTTCTAAATAGAACTAGGGCGGGAGATAGAGTAATAACGCTATATATACTAGAACTACTTATTACCTTAGGAGCCCTGCCCGAACCCTTATTATTACTACCCTTCTTTATTATTATAATCTCCTCTCTCTAGGTAGTAATAGCCTTATAGAGCGTAGCTCTCTAATAAGCGAGGGTTTATAAGTTATATTAGAAGATAGTTATAGAAATAAAGCGTATATAGAACCTTACCTTTCTAACTACTAGGTTATCTAAAGTCTTAGCTTTAGTATATTAGTAGGCTATAATAGTAATAGGGGTGCTTATTTATTAATAAGGCACCTTACCCTTATAATAATAGTTATACTTATTTATTATACTAGGTATATACTTTCTATCTAATAAGCCTAAGAGCTTACTTAAAATATATTAAAAGTAGTACTTATTAAATAGGAGTACTTACTCTACCTCTATACGTCTATTAGGGGGAGGAGGGCTAGGAGGGGGCTCTAAATTACCCTTATTAGTACTCTCCTCCTTATCTATCTCCTTAGGGATTATAATAATAATAAGGTTAGTAATATTCTAGTATATAATAATAGTAATAAAGGGATTATAACTTACTAGGAGCTATCCTCTTAAACTACTTAGGAGGGTAACCCTAGGGCCTCTTAAGCTATAAACCCTTACCTTTAGAGCTACTCTCTATAAGTTACTTCTACTTCTTCCTTCTACTTATTATATAATATATTAGTATACTATATATTAATAATAGAAAGGAATAATATATATATAACCTTACTATTACTCTCTAGGGGAGGAGGGTATACCCCTCCGCCCCTAGCTTTATTCTTACCTTTAGTAGCGCGCGCCTTCTTAAGGGCTATAGCCTAACTAGTCTTCTTTTTAGGAGGTATCTATAAATATATTAATATATTATAATAGCTTTAAGATCGTTACGCGATATAGTTATACGCGCGTATATATAATAGGGTTATTATTAGAACTAAAGTTAGGTATATATATAGTTATTATATTATATATAGGGAAGAGTTAAGAAATTAGGAGGGCAGCTAGGTTATTTTATTAAAATTAATATAATAGTAGCTACCCTACCTAAGCTAATAAGAGACGATGGATTCTACTACTATTAGTAAGAGTTAGTAAATAAAAGGTATTATAATAATAATAGCGATAGTTATAAAGGTAGAAAACTATAACTATTTACGCTTCGCCTATACCTAATATAAATAACTTTACTTTATTATCTCTTTTATAAATAGGCTTATTAATAGGTTATTTATAGATATATTACTTTATATTTAGGTATTTTAAGAGATACTATATAGTTAAGCGCTTTTCTAGCTGCTGCTATATCTAGGGGGGTATATTATAATACGTTTAGTATTACCCGTTCCTAGCGTAGTATATAACTAATATTAGCTCTAGAGCGACCTTTTTCTAGAGGTCGTTCCTCTAATTATAGTTATAAGTAACTACGTTATAGCTACTCTCGTTATAATAGAACAAGCTCTTTAGTAACTATAAATATGGCCCTATAGGACGTTTCTCAACATATAGTATACTTATTATAAATATTATTAACTATAAGAAGTAGCGGAGGTAGGGGCTTTATATTATTTAGGTTTTAATATATATAGCGCTATATAGCCTATTTATTATATTTATAAATATAGGTTTTATTAGCTTCCTTATTATACTATATAGCAAGCTTATCAATTATTAGAGGGTATATTATATAGTATATAAGGTTAGGCGTAAGTTAACTACTTAGGTTAATATAATCCTATATACCTACTTAAAGGGTATAAAAATAAAGCTATAAATACTAAGTAGGCTAGTTATATAGCTTAGAGAGAAAGTAAGTATATATATATAGCTAGGTAGTAGAAAGATTAAGTTAAAGTGCTATATTAGTAATAAAGAGGTCTTAAATAGAGGGCTAAGAGGAGGGCTAAAAGGAGCGCCTAAGGCTATTATAATATATTAGGGGTTATATAGGAGAGGTATATTATAAGCAAAGTTAACCTAGCTAAGAGCTAGGCTTATAACTATTACAATAGCTATAAGTACTTAAGGGAAGGGTTATTATAAAGAAGGGTATATAGGACGAAGTCTATAATAAAGGAGTATATATATAAGTATCTATAGAACGAACTATAGAAGAAGTCTCTCTAAATAGGGGTATATAAACCGAAGGAATATATATACCCGCTCTAGAGCGGGTAGGACCGCACGTGACTACGCAGGTAGGCCCTATCCCGCACGACAAGATCGTTTTGTGTGGCCCTTCTATGGGCTGTTTCTTGTCATCTCGTTTCCAACCGGTGATGTTCTCCAGCAGAGACAGGATGACAAACACTGGGTCGTGACACGGACTTCCATGCCGCAAGAAGTCGAATCCAGCAATCTCCCACCATCACCATTTGTAAGAAACCGTCATCCAGCAATAATTTGAAAAGGGAGAGATTCTGATAGCGTCAGAACGGTGGAAGCGGCGACGCAACCCTTCGGCAAACCTTCCACACCTCCATCGGCGGATCACGCCTGCGAATTCAAATCTCCAACACCTTCGGGGGCTCAGACTTACCCATAACAGCAGCGTCTTTGGCTTTGCCTCTCAACGGGGCTGCTGGAGTACCGGGCATTGACCCCGCGACTCTCAAAGGGCTGACCTTTTCAGGCTCGTTGTCGGTTACCATCAAGCAAGGCGCCGTGGTCTACTCCGACCCCATCGAATTCACCATTGCGCCACAGACAAACGTGGCCTTGAACATTTATTCTCAATCAGGACAGTCTGGGACTAGAATCACGGGCCATCCGGGCAGCCGGACGACGTCATGGATGCAGGGCGGAAACACGGTGAACTCGTCATCGTTAACCGGCGCAAGTGCGAAGCACTGGTACTTTGCCAGCGCAATTGAAGTGATGGCGCCCAAGAACACCTCGGCGTTGGTCGTTCTCGGGGAAAGCATCTCTGACGGACGAGGAAGTGACGACGACAGGAACAACCGGTAACCCTCTCGCCATCAATTCCTTGCTTGAACAACGGTCCTGACCAAGTCCAGCTGGCCCGATCTCCTCCCTCCTGGCCCGATTGCAAAAACAAGGGATTGCCAACATCGCCGTCGCGAACCAAGCAGCTGGGGGGAATGCAGTTCTCCAGGGCCGTTTGGGACCTCCGCTGCTGACGCGGTACACCCGCGACGCGATCTCCCAGCAAGGCGTAAAATACGTTCTCATTTTTGAGGGGGTGAACGACATCGGCCCCAGCGCGACGGATGCCGGGACGCAGCAGCGGATAGGCGACGGGCTGATCAGCGCCTACAAGCAGATCGTGACCGACTGCAAGAAGGCGGGTCTGGTGACCATCGGGGCGACAATCACGCCGTTCGGAGGCAGCGGGCAGTCGTATTCTAACCCGGCGCGGGAGCAGACGAGACAGCGGGTGAACAAATGGATTTTGGCGAGCGGGACGTTTGATCAAGTGGTGGATTTCGCGGGGTTCATCGGGAATGGGGACCGGTTGAAGACGCAGTTTGATGGCGGGGACCATCTGCATCCTAATGTACCGGGGTATCAGGAGCTGGGAGCAGGTTTCCTGAGGACATATTCAGGGGCTGAGAGGCAGGCCGTGAACGGGTCTCAGTTTGAAGCACTGATTCCTAAAGCTGTGTTTTTGATGGCTCGGTGTTTGCCTGTAGCACAGAAGGACACCACACGAAAGTAGTCTGCTTGCTATTGCGCGTTTCCCTCTAAAGGACCTTGCGCGTTCTTTCGGCCTGGAATGAACTATGTGCAACATGTCAGGCTAGTGGAGGGCCGTGGCGAAAAGACACAAAATACGAGACAAATAGCGCGTTTGCTGAGTTACGGAGCACAAACATACTTGCCAGTTGATGGTGGCATCACCTGACATCGCCAGTAAGCAGCGTCCGCTGATGAGGACCAGAGATTGTTTTCGTAAGTACACTTCTCGCGAGCGGCGTCAGCATAGCCATTATCGTAGTAGCCAAACAGTTAGAGAAACTCAAAGCGAATATCCACGTTCTCGAGAAGCGTTCTGTTTAGCACTGGGCCTATCAGGGTCGATGGCCAAAGTTAAGCACCCAGCAATCATACTGGTTGATTAGCGGTATCATGATCAGGTCGGTCCACACGGCCATGCTCATGCACAAGAAGGGAAATGGATTACCCTTGGACCAAGACGAAAGAGATGGCACACCGACCATCCTACTTTGGTCTGGGGTCGCTACCTCGATGCCTCGGTATACTGACCCGAGCCTTTGGGACCAGGTTCAAGGGGGCGGTCTCTTCAGTTGTGAGGCCGAGACATGTTCCCTGGCAAGACAAGTGGTGCGTTGAAACCATGCAGAGAGGCGCTTGTGTTGGTGCTTTGTCTCTGCTGGATACCTGTTCCTGCTGGCATTTGAGATAATCGCCATGGCTCTATTCGGGGAGTTCGTGAAGTAGCGATAGACCCGGAAACATACGATTTGATGCTTGTTGGATACGCCACGTAAGTTCAAACCTGATTATCTCGCCGTTTTAGAGTCTCAGGTCAACGAAGGTAGCAACGTGGTCCCTCTCTTCGTCCTAGCAGAAGTAATCTCCGGAGTGCTTCTTCTCCAATGCATCATCTCCTACTGGATGAGTATGCTAGGGTTGCTCATCTTAACTTCTCTTCTCATCGCGGAAGCCTTCGGAACAGGGGCCTATCTCGTTCACACGACTAATGACGCTGTGTCCGACGGCTTGTGTGAATCCTAGAGGGAAAGCGAGTGCAGATGTGGTCTGAGGGTGGTGATTATTGGCTGCGAATGCAGAGTACTAACTCTGTGAATAGGTTTTTGCAAGACGTGAATTTCTGTTAATCCCCAGTCAGGCCCGGGGCTGTTAATGACTTGGTCCTGGATGCAGACCAAGGTGAAGAAAACGGGATAGGTTAGTGCAACCCAGGGCGAAAGAGACGAAATGCCCTCTCCAGACTTGCCAAGCCGAAAGCAACTGTTCAACTTTAAACGAGGCAAACATGCGATCGGCGGTGAGTGCCAGAACAAGGAGTGGCAGGGGTGAGATCTTCGCCAACCTCAGTTTTGGCAGGCCCAGCTGGCTGGTTCGGAGGACCCGGCAGCGCGGGAGGAATGATGGGATCGAGATCCCAGCTCTCCAGAGGCGAGAGCTGCCAACAGAATCGTTGTGCAAATCCCGGTGTGACGACCAGACTCGGATTCTGGAACTGAAAACGAACAAGGAGAGAGAGTCAACACCCGAAATATGTCTTGAATGAGTTTGCTGTTCGTCTGAGGCCCCAGAAAGCATGCGACGCGGATATTGCGTCCCAAAAAATGGTCGGCTGCGTGCATTGTGATAGATGCAGGCTGTTCCAGGAACGGCAAATGATTGTCTGCACGGTGACCGACCAGTCTGCGTATCTCCTCACCAGGCGTTGTGAACCTCACTTTCCCCCTCGACTTTGTCAATCCTTCGAGTGTTTCTCTCGCCCTCAAGAAGCAGCAGGTTGGATGATCCCCGGCATGCTTGCTGGGGTTTGGCGGCAACTAACCACACTATCGGGCGCAATTCCCAACCGAATGGCAGCCTGTCTGAAATGAGCGAAGAGACTCGCTATGACGAAAAAAAGCAATGATGCAGCCGGGGCCCCAAGTCTAGTCACGACTCCGCGCTTCCGCGATGCAAGCCGCATGGAACCGTGGCTGCATATTACCGCGCATCAATTGGTTCCAAGCAGCCGGGATGCCAGAGCCCCCTACCCTGTCGTATCATTGCTGTCTTGCCGAGGGATGCAGGAGGTTCAGACTGGATGGCAGATGAAGGAGACATTATTCCTTTTTCTCCTCTTTGGTGTTGCTTCTTGCAGCCGCCTCCCTGTCGCTGGGAAAGCCGGAACCCAGAGGTGCGGTTTGGGTGGCGGGCGAGGGAGTGCCATGAAAAGCCAGAAGATAGACAGCGTCCCCCGTTCCACAAGGCTTTGTCTTTGGGCGGTCGTTTCTTTTCTCCCTACGCTTGGAATTCGACTCCTTGCCGAGGCCACTCATCACGTTTGGTCTCTCCAATCCAGCTCGGGCTTTAGTTTGAATTGATGCTGATTGTTCTTCCTCACACAATGACCACAGCCACTCCGGACGTGATTCCTAATCCAGATGATGTCGAGAATTGGGGAATCGGGAAAGCCTTCGACGAAGATGAGCCAGACTTACCTCGCCTGGGGACTCGCTCCCCTGAAGACTCGAGTATTATTCTCAGCCCGGAGAAAGCCCATCAAACGCCAACCGGGTACAGATTCTGTCAACTCGAAATTTGACGTTTATTTTCTGATCCTTCAGTAGGAAAGAATCTGGTCTCAATCTGTCAAAGTTTCGTCGCTCAGGGGCGCCTTCTCCAGAGTCACCAGCAAACAATACGGCCATATCGGGCGACCCTAGCTCCCCAGCGAAGGAGGGAGAAGATATTCCTCGAAAAGATGCAGCAGTGCCAAGAACTCCGGAAGCCGATTCAGGAAGCAGTCTGTCGACAACGCCAACATTTGCCGCGCAGATGAAGTCGTCCACGGCTTGTTCAGAGGCCCACAAGCAGCGAGAGTTGAGTGTATTCGAAGACGAAGATGCCGAGGAGAATGAGCCCGAAGGCGAAGGCGAAGGCTCGGCAATCATGGGCTTGGAGAAAATTCATGGCAAAGTTTACCGACGTAGGAAACGGAGCCCTTCGCCGTCAGCTGGTCTGCTCAGGCCGAAGTCTCCGGGGATGACGCACACGATGGAGCGAGACCTCGACCTCGCCTCGACGGACGATGAAGAGCTGCTGCCGCGCCAGAAGCAAGCCGATCCTCAAGTCGTCGAAGCCAATCCCGCAAATCCTGTGATTGAGCAAGAGGAGGTTCCGAACCCGCCTCCACGAGCTGCTTCTCCGGCCTTGAACGAGGTAATTCCTGCCAGGGAGGAAGCGGAGACAAGCGCGGCAAATCCAGTTGATGAACCCATCGCGGCTCCCACAGAAAGCATGTTTGAAAATCAAGTTGGCCAAATATCTGTCGATTCAGAGCACAGCGCTGCGGACTCGGGCGTCGACGACCTGGATGCTAATGAGATCTATTCACGGCTGTAAGTCGTCACGTCATGTCATGTCGATCGGATGCTTGTGTCGATGCTAACGTTCAGCAGGGCGGCGTCTCGCAGGGCCCGCGAGGCGACGATGATCAGGTCGCATGAACCTCCGCGGATGCATAAAGCACGAGTGGAAAAGAAAAAGAGGATGAGGACCCGAGATCCCCAATGACGGATGTTGTCGGTTGAAAATGGCGGCTCTTGTCGACTCGAGTCATGGCCCATGGCCTGGTCCCGGATCCCTGAAGGAGTCTCACGATGCTCAAAGCTGTTGAAATGCGGCCTTGCCATCAGACGATTTCATCGATGAAGGACTTCAACATAGCGCTTGAATAGAAAGACCCAGAAAGCGTTTGACATATTCATGAATTGACAAGAGAAGAAAGGGAGAGGGGATGTGATGTCGTTTGGCAGAGTAAAGGCTAAAGGCTCGAACTTGGGCAAGAGCAAGAGCATCCCAGCCTGGAACTCAAGCATTGGATGGAACTCGCTTATCTTATCACAGTTCATCCCAAGGTACCTACTTACCTAGTACGGTAAGGTACCGGTACTTTCAGGAGGTGCCTAGCTTAGGTACCCAGCCCATTGGCTTATCGCTGCGTTATCTTCTTATCTCCCCATCAGCCACCACTACCCGCAGCCCTACAGCGAACCTTCAGCAGCCCAAGCCAAGCAACTTTCGCCGTCAGTGAATTCGACGGTCGCAAACCGCCGCGACCCAACGACCCAATGACCCAATGACCCAATGCCTGTCTCCTCCACCCCGAAGCTGCCTCCCGCGTCCCATCCACCTAACCGATCGCGACACCACGGCGATGCCCATGGCGCCGTGCGAGCCCCAGCTCCATGTACAGCCGCGAAAACAAGATCATGCGCAAGCTCCTCGGCAAAGTCACTGCCGACAGCAGCACCGACACGAACCACACGATAGGCATCACCAGCGCGCCGCATTTCCAGACCTCCTACCGCCCCAGCGCCTCCCAGAACGCCGTCTACCCCGCCGGCGTCCCCATCCTGTGCCTCGACACCTCTCCCGACCGTCGCACCGCCGTCATTGCCGGCCGCCATGTCCTCAAGACGGTCGTCTTTGACGGGCTCTCCGTCAGCGAAGGCGTTGATGTGCGCGCCGCCATCAACGCCCAGTCGGCCTCCAGCAAGGGCGCATCGACCTCCTTGACGGCCGACAAGCTGTCCATACGAGACGTCAAGTGGCACGGCGACTCGACCATCTTCACCGCTTGCGCGAACGGAAACATCTTCTCCTACGACCTCTCGCGCATCACCACGGGCGGCGGCACCGCTCTCGAGTTCGTCCAGACGAGGGAGGATTCCCGCCAGGTGAACTCGCTGGATATCAACCCGCACCGACAGACGACCCTTCTCTCGGGAAGTCAGGACGGGATGGTGCGCTACTTCGATATCCGCGCCCCCGTGCAGAGCAGATCTGGCGGCTTCACATATAGCCCCAGAGGCGCCTACAAGTGCAATGCAGACGGCGTTCGGCAGGTGAAATGGTCACCGCGGGACGGCTTCTACTTCGCCTGCGGAACCGAGTCGGGCGTCGTGCTCAAGTGGGATGTGCGCAAGACTGTGCAGCCGTTGCTCAAGATACCGGCGCATGACAAGGCGTGCGCCTCCATATCGTGGCATCCAGACGGGAACCATCTCATCAGCGGAGGATGGGATAGTAAATGCGCCGTCTGGGATATGTCTAAAAACGCCGACAAGCGGCAGAAGCCCCGGTGGCTCGTGTACACGCCCGCGCCCGTGTCGTGTGTGGCCTGGCGACCCGGATTGTGGTCGGCCAGCGCCCAGGGAAAACGTGCCGCCCAGGTTGCCGTCTCCTACGACGACGGCAGCCACAAGCGGTACGGGATCAGCAGCGTTCATATCTGGGACCTGGCCAGGCCTTCCATGCCTTATAAGGAGATCGACCGTTTCGAGTTTTCGCCATCAGGTCTGCTGTGGCAGAATCAAGACCTCCTCTGGACAGTCGGCCACGACGGCTTGTTCAACCAGTGCGATGTCGCTTTCGCCCCGAGAGTGCTCGATCGACAATCGGTATCCAGCATGGCTCTGTCTGCACGAGGCGACGCCGTTATGTTTTTGGACGAGCGACCGCATCATCGGCCTCGGCCACCGGTCATGCATCCCCACCAGTCCAGTGCCGTACCGCCGAGAACATCCTATAGCTCAAGCCCAACGACGCCGATGCTCAGCATCAGTCGCAGCGACTCTGAGGAGGATGTCGTTGGAAGTTTCCTAGGTCCCCGACGGAGGATAGGCAGGAAACGAAGGCCGAGTCTGCGCTCTATACCCGTCTTGAGCACGACACCACCTTCTGGGCCCTGCTTTGGCGATGACCAAGTCCTCGGTTTAGAGCAAGCAATCAAGGTCACTGGCACCTACAAGACCCAGCAGTCGATGGCTGTCGGACATGTGCCAGCTGCGGCGAGAGTCGACATCTACCAGTTTCTTTCGAGCTGCTACCTCGAAACCCTCGAGAGGGAGCTGCCTTACGTGACCGGAGGGGAGCCCCTGGTCAAGAGGGTGACTTCTATTATGGAGCAGTATGCTCGCGCCGCAGAGCAGGTCAATCAGTTCCGCTTGGCACAAACATGGCGGATCCTTGCGTACTCGATGAATCTCCTGCTGAGCAGACGGGCGCAATATCACCTGGAAGTCCGCCTGGGTCGTTTCCAGAAGAGGCCGTCTCTGGCCAAGATCAAGGACATGCCAAGAGTCAAAGTGCAAAGACCGCTCGGCGTGGTGGTGGAGATGAACGGCGAGGAAACCCCCAGGCGTCCCTCGACAGCCACAGTCTCCAACAGCTTGGACACCAGGTCTTTGGGCGTGCGGTCTCTGCTCTCCGACGAGATCGACAGTACGTCCAACGTAGCGACGCCGATCGCCCGGGTCATCAACGAGGAGCACGCGGAACAGGGGGACTACAAGTCATCAGACGCGAGACTGCCGCCGGTTATTGAGACGGATGACTTTGCTTTGCCCCCTGCTGCCCACAGTACGTTCAACAACAGTCCACGCAGGCGGCTGGACTCTGTTCCTTTGTCTGTCACCAGCCATCAAAGCGACCAAACCCAGATCTCTAGCACAGAAGGGTACGACTTTTATGATACTGACGCTCTGCAAGCCATAGATGTGCCCGAGCCAAGGAAAAAGGAGCAGCCCGCGCCCCTGGACTACGGCCCCCGCACCCCGAACAGCCGGCGTACCGTCAGGCACGATTCGGATGAGAGCTTCGCGCAGATCTTTTCCATGTCGGAGAGCAGCAGGCAGACTTCGGGGCTGGCTTCTTCTTCTTCACAAGGAGGCGGCGCCTCCGTGAAGTCCGTCACGAGCTTTCCCGTGCAGATGCAGAAACAGCCGGTCGAGGAGCAGGGCGAGTACGAAAGTCGCATCCGCGGCAAGGAGATCGAGGACTCGCCCCAACACGGCGCTCTCGCGGCCCTGCATGGACCGGGCGACAGCGCGCCCAAGGATTCACCACCAGAGGACGTGTTCATGATCTCCCAGACGACCATGGCTTCCGACACGGCCACAGACGAACCGTCGCAATCGCAACTCCACTCTCTCCCGCCAACTTTTGAAGAGCACGCACCACTCCACGTGGGCGTATCCCCGTCGACCCCACCAAAGATCAGCATAGCTCATCAACACGACTCCACGCCCAACGTACTCGAGTCCGACTACCTCCCGTGGCCGGAGGACCCCTCATACCCACATCCCCTGGCTTCAAAAGAAACACCGGACAGCTCGCCGCCGCTGAACCCGTACACTCTCCTCACCCGCGCCCTCGACTTCGAGACCCGCACCTCGGCCCTCAACGCCTCGGCGATGGTCCTCCTCCTCAAACCGCTCATGCCGGACTCTGTCATCGACGCCTTCCGCGCGACCTCCATCCTCCGCCAACACCACAGCCGCCTCGTGGGCATGAAGCTCTTCATCGAGGCGGCCCTCCTCCGCAAGCTCTGCGTCCGCGGCTGGCCCGAGGGCATCCCTGAGTGGGGCGACAACTACACCTCCATCTTCGGCCCAGCCCAGCAGGGCGTCAAGGGCGGCTTCATCTGCCCAACCTGCCGCAAGCCGCGCGAGCTCGATCCCAAGCTCGGCTCCAGCGCCCTATGGAAATGCGAGCGCTGCCGCGCCGCGATGGCCCCCTGCGCCGTCTGCGGCCATCGCGAGACCACGGCCACCGTGCTCAGCATCACCGAAGGCGCGGCACAACAGCAGCAGCAGCAGCATGCGGATCCCGTCATGAGCGTCTGGTGGTATTGTCCCGGCTGCGCGCACGGCGGCCACGCCACGTGCCTGCAGGCTTGGCACGCGCCCGCCTCCCCCGAGAATGTCGGGAGCTACGAGCTGAGCGACGGCTGCTGTCCTCTCGACGGCTGCGGACACGCCTGTTTGCCCGGGAAATGGCGCGAGGAGAAGTCCACCGCGAGGGCGGATGAAGTTGGCCGCGCGGCCGTGGAAAAGGCGCGTTTGGGCGGCAGTGGTGGTGGTGGTGGTGGTGGTGGTGGTGGCGGCAGCAGCAATGTCGCCGGGAGCAAGCCGCAGAGCCCCGTCATCCAGCCCGGCGTCCGCAACGACAGGGACGAGGTGCCCCAGAGCAGAGCGGTCGAGAGCGTGCGGGAGACCTTGGCTGCCGGTGCTGGTGCTGGTGCTGGTGGTGCGCCTACGTCTGGTGGTATCATGAGCTCCAGTCCCGGGAGCAGGTCCGGAGAGAGGGAGAGGAGGAAGAGCGTCAAGTTTGTGCCGACGGAGCGTTAGTGGCGCATCGGTCTCGGTCTTCTCCGTTCGTTGTAGTGTACGATGTGTAAAAAAGGTGCTGGGGTGTGTAATGGGTCAAATGAGGAGCACTGGCGTTGTGTGAGTCGCGGGATTATATTCGCATGGGTTTCCCGAATTTCTCAGCATTAGCATTTTATTAAGGGCGAGACGACGTCGCCGGGGTATCTCAAGAATCAAACTACTACGCAACAAGCCCAATCTGTTGTTCTTTTTGATCCTGTTCTCTCTCGGTGTTCAACTTTCAGCGATGCAATCCAGCTCCGACGTTTTCCCTCAGTCCCTTGGTGCGCAGGGACATCTTCATCTCGCCCTCGTCAAACGGCAGGCCAGCAGGCGAGAACGCCATGGCCTCGGGCGACGCGGCGCCTTCCCGCGCAGCCAGCACCTTGCGGAGCTCATCGCGTTGACGACTGAGGTACTCGCTGTCGTTGCTACCACGACGACTTCCTCCGAAGTCGCTTGTGTCGCCGTCGCCGCCTCTAACGGATGACGGGGTGCGGCCGGTCAGACGACCAGCCCAAAGGCCGCGGACGCCGCCTCGTTTACGATCTGGGACCTCGTCGTTACCGGCGCTGCATACGTACAGCAGGTACTTTAGGTTCGGGAGCGTTTGGCGTATGTCGGGGACCTTGAGACCCTGACTCGCGCAGAGGGCTTCGATATTCTTGTTCAGGAGAAACCAGCCGTAGTCGAAGCGATAGTGGGAAGCAGTTGAACCTCCCCGCGGGACGTAGAGAGGGAAGTCACGCTGTCTAGCAGCCTGGGCTGAGTTGAGGTCGGTGAGAAGGGAGATATCGTCGCGGATGGAGGAACGTGAGGCAAAGGTCGTGATTGGGTACGGCAGGGGTACGCATAGGTAAAATTGAAGTTTGTCGGTGAGTGCTGCCGTATAACCCAGTGCGGCAGAGAGCAGATCATCGTCTACGCCGCGTGAGCCGGAGGTATCGTATTCTGAATTTGGAAGCGGAAGACCGGCTATTTGGAAGCTGAGGGGTCCGCCGGAGGGACTGGGCGTGATTCGGTAGATATGGGCTAGGTCGGAGCATATCCGGCGACGCTGGCCACGGATGTGCTCTTGGGTCTGGGAGAGCAGCGTTTTGGAGCTGGCGAGATGCTCGGAGGCGTTGGCGACATCCTTCTCGGCCTTTTCTTGGAGAGCGCGGCCATTCGCGATAGCTTCCCTCCGAGCTCTAATAGACTCAAGCAACTCGTCCCGCCGTTTCTCGGACGCGTTGAGAGCACGCTTTTCGAATGCCACGTATTTCCTAGCAAGTTTTGCCTTCTCTTCGGCCGCAGGAGCTTCATTGTGGGGAATTGTTTCGAGGAAGTCGTTAATCTGCAACGTAATCTTGTCTTGGGTTACTAGCGCGTCTTGGATGGAGTTGTCCAACGTCGCGAGCTTCATGAGACTGTTGTACGAGGAAGTGTGAAGCGGGGGCAGGAACTTTGGTTGCACGGGTTTCCCCAGAAGGTCGAGAGAGTATATGCCGTCAATGAGGTGGAATATCAGGCCGTTTGGAGGGAACCTTTGGTTTTGGAGGGAGCCGATGAAGTGCAGGCTTCGGAGGTCAATCGTGTCTTCGAGGAGGAGAGTCCAAGAGGTGCGCTTTGCCCAGATCTTGACGGTGAAAACGGGGGCGCGTGTGACGGAGGGGCCGTGTTCATTTAGGTCGAAGAAATGGAAGTTGAAATTCTGTGAACGCCTGGTTAGTCAGGTTATGGCGGGGTAGAGTTGTTGACTCTACTTACCGTCGCGTGCTCCTTCAGCTCGCTGACGTAGACCGGATCCTCCTCGCCCTCGCAGTGCAGCGAGAAGAAGACGTCGGCGGCTCTACCATCGACGGACAACTTCAGCATCCGTTGCCTCGTAACCGGAGTGGCTTGGGCTAGGGCAGTGCTACGGCGACGCGCCTTGGGGCGGAGGTTGTCGCTGGAGAGGGCATGTTGAAGCTGAGGGGCATCGCGAAGGCTATCGAGCTTTGAGGAGGTCGCATTCAAGAGGGTATCGTCAATAGTATGGCCCCGAGGACGGGTGAAGCTGAGGTTTCGAAGGTAGATGCCACGCAGGTGACGAAGCTTGCGGTTCTGGGGCAGGAGGAGGGGTCGGGATTCCGGGGGAGGCATCGTGATGTAGAGCCGAAGCTCAAATCATGGCGCTGGGGTGTTTGTCGTCACTGGCGCACATTGATATGCTGCAAGAATGCGTGTGTGCGACGGCGGGGTGCTGCGAGTTGCGGCAACCAATGCTCACCAAGAACAGGTGTCGTGACGTGAGGGTTGTTTGGGGACTTCAGTTGACGACACTGGAGGCCGGAGCTTCCCATCAGCCATCAGCAGCGGGCCCAGCGCTGACAATCGGAAGCAGTAGAAGCACGGGCACCTGCAGCTGTGGGTGCAAGAGCCCCTGCCACAGTGGACCTGAAATTGGCTTCGTCTCAGCCCCGCTGTCGTCATCCTCCAGCCACACCGAAGGTTCGTGCTCACCAGCCACACTTCTCACTTGTGATATCATGGAAGTATTCGGATGAATTGAATAGAGAAAGGTCTATTAGACAACCCCCATACGAAAGTAGGTGAAACTGACCAATCCATTCTGATTCCCTCTATTCTGCTGTACCCTCTGAGCCAGCCCTTCCCAAAAGGTGGTGGGGTGGGTTAGTTTACTCATGAACTTCGTCTGCCAACCTAAGCTCACTGAGTAAGACATTTATTGAGTAGAGACTCGTTCTTCTTATTGGGTTATTGGGTCTTACAACCAATCGTATGCTCAAGTGTACGAATAATGAGCCACATATTCTTCCTGTATCAGACTGCTCTACTGACTAAGGTAGCCTTTAGGTCTCAGCCCATCGAGCTAATAACACTCGTATGCCGTCGGGTGCTGGGGTCACATCATCAATGTCTTCAAACTCCCATGAGAACTGTTGAGGCACCGACGAACGGCTCTACGTCCTACAGTCAACCATCCTCCCGGCAACTCGGCTACACCAGTCGGAGCCCCGAGGTCCCTGACAGAACGGGTGCATCAAGCAGTTCTCCACCCTCGATCGCGTCCACCGAGACCAACGGGCTTGAGCACGGTTCGTAGGGATCTCCCTGCGAATTGCACTAGACATACTTCAGTACCACAATAGAGCGGAGATGCTCTGCTCAAGGGCCCACGTCATCGACGAAACTTTAACGCCCGTCCGTTACGGCGCTGAACAAGCTCAGCTCTTAGATGGCACCCCATGTGGCTGAAGATGGGTGGCAAAAAAGGCACCAGAAGACGGCACCTCAACTTTGGCATGCCCCACGCAGAGATACTAATTCGCTGTCTCGTCTCAACATCGATCGAGCTGGTAGTATCCTGGATATACTGCGTCCTGTGGCTCGCATCGTCCCATCTTCGGTCTGGAGGCTTCTGAGAGAGGCTGACTGAATCGCCCACCTCTTGTGGACCTAAGCCTCAAGCCGGCGTACGTCACGGAAGAGAGGCGGATTTGTGTGTGTCAAACTCCAGCTTCTGAAAATTAAATCTTCTCTTCCCCACACATGATCCTACGGTAAAACCCTCCCCTCGCCGGCTCACGAGGGCCTTCAGCACAATGGAGGCAACGACTGAACCGAAACATTCCCTCCTCTTGGACCGTGGCCCGGGCGGTACCATGAGCGTTAATCTCGCAAAACCCAAAGGATGTGTCGCAAGACTCTACAGCGTTACCCACAACTCCAACAAGATGTCCAAGATGGAAATTCGGAGAGTGGATTACGAGCCGGTCTCTGCGGAACACCGACCCATCGGTGCCGTCAAGCTCCGCACAATACCGCCGCGAGTAGAGGTCACAGTCCGCGGATTCTCCTTCAAGATGGCGCGCAAGCACCCCTTGTCGAGCACTCTGACCTTCCGGTTCCTGGGCGCTGGGGAGATGAAGTGGGAACAGGTTGGCAAGAAGGGCAGGGGCCTGAAGCTGGTAGACTTCAACGGCAGGACTCAGGCGCACTTCCGTCCGAGGATGCGAGTTGTCAGCCTCGTTGCCGGCGGCAGCGGCAGGGAAGACGAGAAGAACGGCCGAAGTACTCCAGGTCGCAAGGCCGGATGGGGGCCCGGGTTCGAGCTGTACGCGACCCGACTCGCAGACTTGGACCTTGACTTGATCGTCACAACGGGCTTGGCAGCGGCAGAACACCGTCGGCAGTTGGACGATGACTGGGATGAGGTGGCGGAGGATGGACCAGACAAAGCGCGAGGCAGGGGCGGGGCAGGAGTACTGGGTAGGATCTTTTAATTTCTTTTTCTATTAAATTTTTTTTCTTTTTCTTATTTCTAACAATACCCTAGGCTGAATAATGGCATTTTCTGAACTTCGGCTGGTGTTTCCCCCTGGTCCAAAGACGAGCCCCTGGTGCCGATGATTTGAATTTGAGTCTGGTGATGTAAACCCCAGGGTGGTTCAGTGAAGTGAAAAGAAAAAAAGAAAAAAAAAAAGAAAAAGAAAAAAACTGCGCATGCCTTCAACCGCCCGTCCTAGACTCGCAGTGACTAGTTATATCCCACTGTTCATGTTCTTTTGCCACTTTCCCTTGGCCTGTACGTTTTGCAACTCTACATCAGCTCGCAAGTCTATCTCGTTGTCTCGTGTGATCAAGACTGGACGCTTCCCGTCCGCCTCGGCAGCCATCTCGTCGGCAATGTCGATCGGCGTCGACGGCGTTTCGGGTTCTTGTATTGTCTCTGGGATTTCGCGAAACTTGTCTTTGCCGCGGTGGTTGAGTATCGACCGTCTCGACGGCGTTGTGGACAGGTCCTTCTTGGTCGCCCTCTTCGTGCTGAAAACCCGCGACGCTTTCTGCAAAAGTGGCCGTAGAGCCGGCAGACTGGCGCATAGAAGGGCGCAGAACTCCTCGATGATTGACCAGATAACAATATCCACGTTATCCCACGTCGTGTCGAATGTGCTGGAGAATGTGACGAGGTACTCGAGTCTGACCATACTCGTAATGCATGCGCTGGGAGAGATTAGCAACAATTATCACAAAGATGGATGTGCACATTGGGTTGCGGCTCACAATGACCCCAAACTAAACATCAGCCCCAGCGTGATCTTCTTCCGGGTGTTGAGTTGCAGCTTGTACAACTCGGGTATCGGCAAGACCAAGATGACCAGATCCTCCACAATGCTGAAGACCGCCCCCGCATACCCAATGGCCGTGACATTCATGCACTGTCGCACCGAGTTGTTCCTGTCCCAGATCGACGAGATCGGGGTGCACTGGAAGATGATGAGGAGCAAGAAGATGAGGCCGTGCAAGAACAGGACAATGATAAGGTACCGGACCGTGAGCTGGAACCACTTGGCTGGGAATATGCGTGAGAAAAATAGCAGGATGGAAACTTTAGCAAAGACCTGTACGAGAATGTAGATCTGCTGGGTGACGTAGAAGAGCTTGATCAGCTTCTCGCCGGCGGACGGCTCGATGTTCCAGTAGTGCTTCCCGAAGCCCATGTCGGCGCTCGCGATTGCGACGCCGGCCAACGCGGCGAGGAGGAACTAATCTGTCGTTAGCATTGAGTTGTCTCTCTATAAAACCAAGACAGACCCACCGTCGCGAATATGGACGTCCAGTCGTCCCACCACAGCCGTTTCGTGATGGTCCATCTCGAAATGCATCGCAATGCAACAGCCGGAAAAGTGATGACTGAGAGAACGATGGCGGTGTTTCTGACCTCCAGACTTCTGGAATCTTTCGGATAAGCGGCGCAGAGGGTAGTTTCGAGTCGTGCGGCAGCTATGTATCATTTGGTTAGTATGCTATCCTGGCGTTTCCTGTTGGGCGACCTACTCGTCTGGTCTGTGAAGCTACAGCTGAGTTGTACGCACGTCGACAGCTCCGACTGTAACCTAACATCCGGACAAAGACATTCGGAGACGGTAGCAACGGATGTTAGACTGCAGTTGCCATTGGTAAGAGTCGTTGTGAGGCACGGAAGCTGTCATTGTAGCTAGTCAGCCCTATGATCGGAGAATATTGCGTCTGGTCCAGGGGGGGGGGGGCGCGGGGGGGCGGCAGAGGACACGTTCAAAGCGCAAGCCAACAACATGACAAGCAAACAGGCAATCGATCAGAAGAGCCTCATGAACTTACCGAACAACTCGGAACCTGAGAAAGCAAACCCGCTAAGCTTTGCGCGTCGACAGCCACCATAAAACACCACAAGAGAGACAGTAGCCGCTGCCTCGCGTTTGTGGTCATCGCCTAGGTATCTCAGGAAAACATGTAGAAAGAGCAAAACCGAGCGACATGGGGGGAAACACTGTGGACGGAGTGGTGGGGGAATTAGAGTCAAGAAGTAGAACCCGTAACTCTTGTTAATTCCGTCCGCGCGACCCTGCCCCTTCTCTTTTCCTTTTCTTTTCTTTTTCCGAAAATTGAACGAACCACCCCTCTCTGCACAACGACGAAGAAGAAACGAAGGCAGTGGGCAGCATTTGGATCCTCTCGCCCAGTCGTCATGTGTGTGGCCAGAACGCATCAATGGTGTGATATGGGCGCCACGCACATAGACGACTGCCGCCTTCCATCTGACGCCGACGCGGCAGACTTCCGGGCGATATCAGCCAAGTGGGTTTAGTCGGCCGAAGGAGGGGAGGAGGACGAGATACATGCAGGGAATCCACATGGCGCCAGCCTTCCTGACACACGCTTCTGCGGGAACCCTGGCCGACGATGCTTTGGAGCCGGAGGGCAAGCTGTCAATGCGTCTAGGAACACGCGTGCGCTCCCCGTGGTGTACGGCCGAAGGAGCTGCTTGACCGACTCTGTGTACGAGAGATGTGTGAAGTGTCGGCTAAGGGGAACGGGAGGTGCGTTGATGGGCGGGAATAGAGCCCTGTCGGTGTGGGGAGTGGAGAGGACTGATCAGCGACATGCCAAAATAGGCATTGCACCCTCATCTTTTTGTCTCCGGTCCTCTTTCTAAGTTCTTCGAACGATTCTTCTCGTCGCGTAGCGGCCTTCACAACCTCGTCTCGTTCAGGGACAGCTCGTCGGAGAGTGGACGACGAATCAAGACGAAGGCCATCGCCGCGGCGGATAACGGGCACGGATAAAGTCAAGCTTGAATCTGATACGGCCATTCTGCACCGATATTTTGCCTCAATTCTACGCCAAACAACAACATCGTGGCTGGTAGCTTCATGTTCTCCCGCCTTGATCAGGCGACTCATTGGCATCCGCGCGCTAGAACCATTCATGATGCGCGATGCCGTCTGCCGGAACAGTCCGAGAAACGGACGCAGCCACAGAGAAGAGTGCCGTAAGTCACAAATTCGGCGCCGGTTCTGAGAAGAGCATCTGAAACCCCCTGCTTCAACGACCAGACTGGATAAAAGCTTAATTTACGACCTGGCCAAGGGGAAGCGAAGCGAGCAACAAATCCGAAAAGCCCTGACAAACAGCGGCCAGAGCTCGGTTCGGCTTTTGGACGCAAGCCCGCTTGACGAGTCAACCCGGCATCTGGTCCCCGATCATGACGTGCAGCGCCCCTTGCGACGGGTATGGCGACCTCGCAGATATAGGAAGGCAATGAGCCTCCATCCAGGGCAGAGAAAAAGCTCTAACCTGCGTCCACGGTTGGGAATTAGTCACGATTTTAGTCAATTAGTCAAAAGACGCTACTTTTTTAAAAATATATATATATTTAATATAAAGATAAAATAGATAAAATAAATATATAACTATATAGTTTAATAATTAAATATAGTATATATAGCTTTTAATTCTTAAGTTTATTATATTTATAATATATAAACTATAATTAGTCAAATTAGTCTTAAATCTTTCTTAAAAGTGACTAAAAAGTAACTAATCTACTTAATAATTAGAATAAAAAGCTATATATTACTAATATAAATCTCGTAAAAATATATAGTATATTTAACTATTATTGGTATTTAATAAAATATGTTTTATAATTTTAGCTATATCTTCTATATAGTGACTAAAGCTTTGACTAATTTGAATAACTTTTTGACTAAACCTGACTAATTCCCAACCCTGCAAGTTACGGCACTCTTCTCTGTCAACATGTCGCAGTCGACGGTCCAGAAGGGTGTCTGTAATGCCCAGATATTCTCCACGAGGTGAAGTTCCCTCTTCATCAAATAAACGGGTCCCATGCTCGCTGCATGCGTCCTCGTGTCTTTGGGTCCGCCTCCGGAATCTTGTCCGAGCCTTGGCTGTTATCGACTCTCCTCCAATGTCAAATCTTGGTCGTCTGACAGATCGATATACGCTTCGGATTAGCATCACTCGCCTTTAGGCAACGTGTCTAAGAAGGCGGGCTTCTGGGCTGAGATACGCCTTTTCCAGAACCCCGTCCAGCTTCTACGTATCTAGATACTGAAGCCTCGCCTGTTACATATAACCCTACGTAGGAGCCCTGCCGCTTCGAGATGCCCAAACTTCCCGCAGCTTGAGACTGTAAAATAACCCTCAGACAAATCTTAACGGGATCCGCGGGTCTGCAGAGTTGTCACACCAAAACAAGAAAAAGTCAAGTTCTCTGTCAACCATTCACAGGATCAATGCATCTCCCAAGGAAGAAAAAAAAAGGCAGCTTCACTTCTCGCAACGCTCCGCCAACGCTCCGACAACGAGACGGCCAGACACACGCCCGTAAACAGCCGGGCGTTGGACCACCGGAGCAGACGTTCAGACCGCACGACGGGACGTGCTGACCCCGTCGAGATGGACAAGCTTCGAAGATGACCCCAGAAACATCACCCCATGCCTGATATCGCGCCTCATCTCGTTAAGAAGGTTTAGAGTCTTCCCGGAAATTTGGAACCCTGCGATGGTGATTCCTCGTACACAGCTGAGTTGCCAGTGCGGACGTCTGCCACACGACGGAAAAGCGGATAAATTACACACTTTACCACATCAACAGCGGCAGGGCTACGGCTAATGCTCCCCCGATCGCTTTCCGGGTGACGGAGACTGGTTGCTATGGGCTTTAGGACGGTAAGTGGCCGACGCTGGGTGCCCTCTCGGCCGGCGGGCCGAATACACCATCGTACGCCTTGCAAGGCCCTCGGCGTCAAACGATTCAGCGAGTTGCTGATGACTCTGCAAATTCTCGATCGATGAGGTTTTGACAGGAAATTGTATTTGTTTAATAGTGTCCCTTTCCCAACTATTCCGGGCCCAGTTGATCCCCCGAGACTTATTCGACGACCTATTATTCCTCCCGTATCCTCTGAACTCCGTCGCTAAATCATTCGGAACCAAGCAAAACGCTCCAAATGGCAAAATCACCGCAACGTCATTTTATAATGCGATCCCGAGTACTTGATCTGCCTTGGACGATTGGGGGCCTCGGTCCCAGCAGCGGCCGGGTCCGTATCCCATTTGAGCGCTGCGGTGGCTCGAGTTGTAGCCGCGAGGATGGTGATACTTGCTGGGAGCCGTCGGGAAACGCAGAGGCAGACTGAAAGGTAGAGGGACCGGCGGGCCGAGCGGCACGCGCTCGCGATTGTGGATGCCGCGTTCCAGATGCTCCAGCTTGAGCCAGTGGAACTCGGACACCGTGGTCTTCTCGACCGGGCGATCTTTCCACGGCGTCGCCATGGGCCTGATGACTCGAGGGGCCACCGCTCGGTTGCAGGTAGGTTTTCCGGGCCACACGGTTAATCGCAATGACCTGCCGCGTTTGTGGCGAGGCTTTTCGGTTATGATCTGCCTCTGGGCGCATCTCGTGAAAAGCGGGATGATGGGTGGCATCGAGATGCACACGATGATGATGGTGCACTCGGCAATGGAGCATAGCATCCACGAAACCCAGTTGTCTGGCACGGTTGATGTTAGTTCATTACTAGGATCGCCGGCAAGGTAGCAGTCCCCTTCAACTTACATGTTACATCAGCCTGGGTGAGGAGCTGCAAGTACGCAAGCTTGACGACCGCCGCAGCGCATGCGCTAGAGTCATGTTAGAATCTGGCATACCATGGTCGAGTCGTAGTCTACTTACAAGCCTGACACGACGAAAAGAATGGTCAGCAAGACCTTCTGCTGCATCGAAAACCTCTTGAGATTCCAGAAGTAAGGCAAAGGAGCTGTGCACAGCAAGACGTCAATGGCGATGCCAACGGCAGTGCTAGCATGCAGATAGTCGAAGAAGGAAATGCACTTGGCGCCGCCGATTGTGTCGTCCCAAGCGGCCGCAACGGGACTGCATTGGAAAATCACGGCCAAGACAGAAGCCACTGCGAAACATCCGGTGAGTGCCGCCAGCCCGTACATGGTCCACTGCATACTCTTGGAAGTGATGTAACGAAGACAAGAGCAAATGGCTGAGAGTCGTGCGAACGCAACTGCGCAGGGATAGAGCGTGTTCGCGATGAAGACAATCTACTCAGAAGTCAGCCGTTGTTGGCTCGAGAGACTATGGGCCCGCGATCATCTTGCCATCATCAGGTTTCGAGTATTGTCAGAAAGGACTTCGAGCTCGAGATTCCAGTAGTGTTGACCCAGGCCGACATCCGTCGCTAGAGTCCGGCTCTTCGTCAGCGAACGGAACTCAGGCATATACCAAAGCACTTCATCGTTCTCACTCACCTATCGGAAGTAGTGAACATATCCCAAAAGTAAACAGCGCGGCGATTATGACCAGCACATCGTCGCTGAAGAAGTTGCGCGTCACCGTACAGCGCACAATGACCCGTACGGGGACGACAAATCCCACCAGGATGAACGCCGTGAGGTTCACCGCCCATATTACCGTCACCAGGTTCGATTTGTCGGTGGCGTCGATAGCCGTGCCGACCGTCGCGGTCGTGCCGTTGGTGGTAGCAGCCGTCATGTTTGACAGGCGTACGACCTGTGGTCCGTTTCCGTATTCAAGATTCATGGTGAGTGTAGGCCAACGCTCATTGCCGCACGAGGTGTCTTTGGGCGAGTCGTGATAT
Source organism: Colletotrichum ledebouriae (assembly GCA_036785755.1). Classification (NCBI taxonomy): domain Eukaryota; kingdom Fungi; phylum Ascomycota; class Sordariomycetes; order Glomerellales; family Glomerellaceae; genus Colletotrichum; species Colletotrichum ledebouriae. The sequence goes on along the minus strand of JAVHLU010000555.1, from coordinate 26,221 downwards.
TGATCAATATTGGCAATGACTTTTCATTTACAAAGGAATAGACTCAAGGAAATGTTGAACACCAGGCGGAACGGCGGCGCGTGGCGGGGACGGGCTGGCATTTCTAGGCTTCTACTCGTCTTCTTTTCGGCACCATGGATGTCAACAAGCCACGCGGTTTCACGAGTAACGATCCTCCATTCGCAGCCACATAACAGTCAAAGATGTCTGACTGAGTTCTTCAACGGGAGCTAGCCATAGCCTCGTGGCTTTGATGCCGAAGGCTTGCATGCTGGTGCGCGCACTCGTGTTTTTCTGTTCCTTGGTTCGATGAGCATCGTGTTAATGCCAACCCTTCTGTTACCAAAACCAGATCGAATTCGATCAAGTCAGTTACGATTGTTGAAACAGCTCATTTCAATAAATCAATAGCACAAACATGGTGATCGTCGAACGCATCATACCTCGAAAGATGATGCCGCTGGACAGCAAGAGTCTCCGACAATTATTGTGAATACCGCTGGGTTTCGGCGCTTGTCGGCGCGAGTTCGGTCCCAAGCGCGTCTCCATGGGGAAAACGAGCTGAAATTAGCAAACTTGAGGACGCGGTTCCTTGTAGCTCGGCTTGGGAGTCTAAATGCTCTTAGTCTGGTGTAGGAAGAAGCTAGTACCTGGCACGATGAGCGCACAGATAGTTTCGTCAAGAAGGCTCCTTGGGTACGGCTCACCTGAGGGCGCCATGTCTCTAGAACTTGGGCATATTCCAACATTGGATGTTTGCACGTGTAATTCGTCAAGTCCATGGAAGCGGTTAGGCTCGAGTGCTTTGGAGGCACATGGGCGAATCCAACGGGCTATGACGCCTTCACCATGCGAGAACCTGACGTCATACAACGAAAGATATCTCAGTTTTGTTGGGGTTTTTTGGCGTGAATATGTTCAAATAGTGGAATTCTGGGCTATTTTGTGGTTGGCATACTAGGCCGTTGTGTGAACCGTGGTCAAATCCTCGTTCGGGGTTTACGAATAGTATCATGTCCTTACAAACCTCGTCCAAGTGCTTTCCATTCGAAAAAGGAACATCGCAAATATATCCATGGCTAATTAATACCCTTCTTACAGGAAGCAACAATAGCGCCTGCGCCATGGTTGAAAAGCCCTTGATACAATATTTGGACTGATCTCCTCGGTCAAGCATGTCACCATGGGTTTAGGGCTGCAAGCCCAATCTCTGCCAGATGCTTGTTGACTTCGCTCGTAGTATTGTCCCACATCCCCCGAACCTGCCTCTCGTCTTTGGAAACCGGGTGCGGAGTGACAACCTTTCCGAACGGTTCCAGATACCTGCCCTTGAAGTCATCAGCACTGTTGCGAACTTCCGAGGCTGTAGCTGCAAACAAAGGCGTCACGGCTCCCTGGTCGACCGTCAAAAAGGTCGCGTAGCGAAGGAGCGCGAACGCGTAGCCACCGATCGTTTGAGCTCCTTCACTGTCGACGCCTCCAGGGTGAATTGAGATGGAAAGGATGGGCAGTCCCTGCTCGTCCATCAACCGCTGCAATTCCTGCGCGAATAGCAGGTTGGCGACCCTTGAGACTCCATAGCGGATCATGTTCACCGTAAACAGGTGCCGGGCGGCCAGTGTCCAAAGTAATGGGTAATATGGGACCGGATGGGTCAAGAAGGAAGGGGAGTCAAAAGTGAATGGGTAGCCCGAAGAAAATATGAAATGGTTGACGTTGGAGCTAACGGTTATAATTCGAACATCCGCGTTCTTCTCCTTTGTGGCGTTCTTCAGAAGCGGAAGAATACTGTTGGTGAAGACGAAATGGCCGACATGACTGGGCCAGTGTTAGATAGCAGGTTGTTGATGGGGGCAACCGACGCGGACTTCACCAAACAGCCATGTGCCATTCCCAACCGGGGCCTGCGGTTTCCGTGGAAGCAGTAGTAACGCCTGCATTATTGACTAGAATACAACATTAGATCAAGATTTCCTAGAATAAGGGGCAAGGTGTCGCCAACTCAATATGTCTACCTTGTCCTCCATCTTCATCAGCTCGTCCGCAGCTGCCCTGACACTCCTCAAATCAGACAGGTCGAGGGGTAGCCATATCAGCTGATTCTGGTCGATTTCTGGGTGACTGAGCCGAATCCGTTGTCGAGTAGCCTCCGCCTTATCCTTGGACCTTGCGGTGAAGTGCACCTTGGCTCCACGAAGAGCCAGGTACTTGGTCATAGACAGGCCAATGCCAGAACTATGTTGCAGTCGGTCAGTCTCGGGACAATCCGGGCCCTGCATATGCGCATCGAGATTGACTCACTTGGCTCCAGTTAAGACAGCGACTTTGCCCTCGAGACTGGGCATGTCAGTCAAGGGATCCCACTGCTCAGGCATCTTGAATGATGGAAGCTTGGCTGGGTTCCGGAGATCTGGGAGTCGGACGTGGATCCAAAGTAGAGTTGGACGTTCATTTATTGCTCTCGTTAAGATGATGGGTTAGCCTCGTGTCTTATACTACCTTGGACGACCAAGATACCTGTCGTGCGGGATGGGGCCTACCTGCGTAGTCACGTGCAGTCCCACCCGCTCCGGAGCGGGTATATATATCCCTTCGGTTTGCATACCCCTATTTAGAGAGATTTTATCTATAGTTTATTCGATAGATACCTATATATATACTCCTTTATTATAGACTTCGTCCTATATACCCTTCTTCACGACGTTACTCCCCTTAAGTACTTATAGCTATTATAATAGTTATAAGCCTAGCTCTTAGCTAGTTTAACTTTGCTTATAATACGCCTCTCCTATATAACCCCTAACGTGTTATAATAGCTTTAGGCGCTCCTTTTTAGCCCTCTTTTTAGCCCTCCTCTTAGCTCTCTATTAAACCCCTCTTTATTACTAATATAGCTTTTTAACCTAACCCTCTTACTACCTAGCTATATATATATACTTACTACCTCTCTAAGCTATATAACTAGCCCGCCTAGTATTTATAGCTTTACTTCTATACCCTCTAAGTAGGTATATAGGACTATATTAACTTAAGTAGTTAACCTATACCCGATCTTATGCGCTATATAGCGCGCCTTCTAATAATTAATAAACTTACTATATAGTATAATAAGGAAGCCTATAAGACCTATATTTATAAATATAATAAATAGGCTGCGTAGCGCTATATATATTAAAACCTAAATAATATAAAGCCTCTACCTCTGCTACTTCTTATAATTAATAATATTTATAATAAGCACGCTATATATATAACTAACTATAATATTACTAAGGAAACCTAAAAGTCCCTCCTTAGTAGCTATTATAATATCTAGAACTTTATATATCGCACTATTAACCCTTTATTACTTATAGTTATTTAGAATAACCTTATAGCTATTAAGAATACCTCTCTCTAATCCCTTATATAAGCGCTTAAGTAATTAATTACCCCTATAAACCTCGCTATAATTACTACTATTTAAAACGAATACCTTCGTGTTCTAGAGCAGGTAAATAGCTCTATATTGCTATATACCTAGTATTAGTAATAGTATATTATATATTAGTGCATAAGGTTACTTAAAATCCCTAAAATCTAGGGGGTTATTATAACTAAGCGCTTCCTTAAGGCGGTTAGTAGGCGGATAGTACTTATATAAGCTTATAACGCCCTAATTAAGGTTATTATAGCTAAATAGACTAGCGCAAAGCCGCACCCCCTTATTAAGATAGCTTTAATATTTAGCGCCCTCGTCGCCTAGTAGTTAAAGTAGCCTAGCGCCCTTATAGGTATATTTACTATATTAATAAGTATATCTAAACCTACCCCTACTAGAAACTCTATAATAAAGCGAGATAATAGTAAGGATTATATATAATACCCCTATAGGTATACCTACTATTAGCTAGTATAACGTTATAATTACTTCCTTTTAGTAGTATAGCTTAATAAAGCTAAATAGATTATTTAGCTTATAGGGCTAGAAAAAGAAGCTATTCTAGCTACTCTATATATTAATAAGTTCTCCTGCTTATATAATACGCTTTAAGAGGAGGGTATTATAAAACCCTCTATTAAATACCTAATAAATATCAAAGTATAACCCCCTTACTCTTATAAGTAAACTACTCCTACTACTATTATTATAAATAGCGTAGCGCAGGGCCCTCCTAGCGCGCTAGCCCCCTTAGAAGTAGATTACTCCCCTTATTATAGCTATAGCTAGGCCCCTTTGAGCAGATCGCTCCCCTTATTACTAAGTAGATTGCTCCCCCTCTTTTTATTATTCTATAGGTAGCGCTACGCGGGATCCCTAGGGTACTACTTCTATTATTATATTTAGTTATAAATAGCTTTATTTTACTTTATATTTAGCCTTAGGGGATATTATAAGGCTAGGGGGGTATATTATATAGGATAGGGCCTACTTATATAGTTATATATAGTCCTACCCGCTCTAGAGCAGGTATATATATCCCTTCGGTTTATATACCCCTATTTAGAGAGACTTTATCTATAGTTTATTTAATAGATACCTATATATATACTCCTTTATTATAGACTTCGTCCTATATGCCCTTCTTTACGACGTTCCTCCCCTTGAGCGCTTGCAGCCATCGCGATAATACTAGTTTCTTTCGTGAAACGTCTTGATTTATGCTGATTCGCATGGTGAGATCCGTTCCACTACGCCGCAGTGCCTGGCACAAAGACATCCCGAACTCATGTAATCAAACACGCCATATGCCCAGCGAAATATGACCAACAGGCGTGCAAAAGCGCACCAAGCTCGGTCTCGACTCGCCCGATCCCTGTCGTCCGCATATCAGCCAGACGCTATGCTCTATTAGAAGAATGCCACCATCCATCCTTGAAGCCAAGATGTCCGGACTTGGGAAGAACTGGACAATCAAAAGCCACCGAAAATAGCCTCTAATTGGCCAGCTTGCACAAAATGTCTCCGCAATGCCGCACATTCTCTCCGTGCCGTCGGGGACAACGTGGCTGATTAACTGGAGCATTCTGAGAAAAGTAAGGGAGGAGAACATGAGCGGCTGCTCGATGTTTCCGACCACCAACAACATCAGGCCAGCAGCATTGGTTGACTGGCAAAGTGGTCTCCCAAGAGTGTGAGCACGCTCGAGCCGCCGCCCAGGGTCCCTCATTCATCCTCTCGCATTCATCTCGTCTTGCTCTACACACCCCTCCTCGACGGCTATTTGCGTTGTCAGTTGCCTCTGGCAGCAAGCCAAGCGAATAAGAATCCTCACAGGAGCTGTTGTGCCACCTCAGGCTGTCCCGAATAGGCGAATGCCGCCCTTCTCCTTCGCACAACCAGCCTGATCCCTCCAACGGCGTGTGCTATTCCACGAGTCCCGGATCTATGGTACACGCCGGCTTGCGAAATCTGGTCTCCTCCGTGTCCGCCTCTTTGATTGCATCTGGCTCTACCGGGACCCCCTAAACGTCTTCCACAAAAAAAAAAAAAGTCTCAACCTGCCGTACAGATAGAAGAGTCTCCGGCGCAACGGCGCGCCAGGCGTGGACAGAACGCGGCGCGAGGGCCGGGCTTACGCAAGGGGTCCTAATCGGATCAGGCATCTAAACCACTCGCCCAACATGACGACAACGCGAGGATCACAGAAGAAGCAATCAGGGTCGCTCATGTTTGTCCAGATCTCACATCCAAGCGAATCGGCTGCGTGGAAGAAGTCCATTCGATCTCATGCTGCGCGGCATCCAACCAGCCGGCGGAAGGACAAGACCAAAGATAGCCATGGTTGCCTGACCCCTCCACATTCCGAGAGCGGCGAACCAGAGGAAATCAAGTCGTCTCCCTGGTTCATGTCGTCGTCGTGTCCGCCGGCGCAGTTGGCCGCTTCTCAGAGCCCCAGTCCCTCGACAATGGTGAGCGCTGTGCCGCAGGACCCATTCGATACGTCCATCAGAACACTTTCCGGCTTCGAAAAAAATCTCTTTTACATATGTAAGTTTTGTTACGCAATCGAGTTGGGACACGCGTCACCCGATTCGGGATGTGCTGGTATCCCTCGGGCACCTATCACGTCTGGGAACGTCTGGGATAGAGCCCCCGGATGCCTGTCTCACATCTTGACCACGTAGCCAGCAAACTGCTAACAGACCGCTCTAGTCCAGGAAGAAGACGTTCTGAATCGGATAGACCATATTCCAGGGATGAGGATCAATGTTCCTTCCCAAACGGCCAGAAAATTCTGGACTTCGTTAACCCACCATTGGCTTCATGCCGCAACCTACGACCAAGGCATGCTCGCGTGCGTATGTCTCTTTGCATGTCGGCATGTGCAGACCAAGATGGGCCACCGATACCCAGACTTGATCTATCAGCACGCCGAAATTTATAAAACCGCAGTGATGGAGAACTTGAGCGTTACCCTGGAGAAGGAAGTGGCAGATAACCATGTTAACGACAATACCATAACCAAGACTTTGGCGCTGGTATCTGATTCTGTGAGCACTGGATCCTCCACTTCTTTGTCTTCCGCATCATCATCAGGGAGCTTTTACTGACAATTCATGGCTTTGGCAAGACGGCATCGGGCGATGTAACTGGTGCATTTAGACACATGGCAGCAGCCGCGGACCTCGTAGATCTACGCGTCGGTTTCATGAAGGGCACACAGAGCCCAGAAAGAGATCGCGACATGAAGAATCTTCGCATATTCTTTTCGGAGAGCAGCGGACTCGATGGGGCGCTAGGCGGCGTCATCTTTGACGGTGCGGAAAACACTCCGCCCGCAAAGGCCGGTAAACAGAAGCAACTGGTCTTCCGCATTGGAAGGATCGGTCAGAAGCATCATGCTCTGCCATTTGAACCCGTTTTATGATAATGATGATGCATATGTATTAAAGGATTAACTGCGCTGCTTCAAAGATGCCTCAAGCCCCGGGTCCTGGCATTCCCTAGGAACTGATACCCTGCGGAAACGTGAACAAGCCCTTGGGATCGTACTTTGACTTGATGCTACGAAGACGATCCAAACTTGACCCGTAGTATTGGCTTTGTGCATCCGCGTTGCTGAGCAGGGGGTCGGCGTAGTTGGCGTACCGTCCCCAACTGCCAGCAGCAAGCTTGGGAATGATGGCAGCCATCCAGCCTTGCATGAAGCCAGTACCCTGGTTGGCGTTGGCAGGGTAGACCGAGCCGCCGGACGAATCATAGAACTGCCACAGCAGCAGCTTATCGCGGTGAGGGTATGCGGTGGAAGACGCGTCAATCTGAGCTGTCTTGGAGTTTGCGCCTCCATGGACGTCGATGAGGACAAACCAGCCACGGTTGACCGACTTTGCTTTGTTCTGCAGGTAGTCGACGAAGGCCCTGAAGCCAGCTTGCGGGACCTCTTTGGTGATCAAGCTCGACGCGTAGAAGGTGTCGGTCTATCAACGGCGTGTAAATGCTTTGAAAAGAAAGAAGCATAAGAGTATGCAATGCGGAACTTACTGCGCTCTGTGGACCAGTCACGTCCACAGGGTCACCGCCGTAGCGCTCAATTTGGCCCATCCAGTCGGTCTGCGTGACACCGGCGGTGCCAGCGTCGAGACCCAGCGGAGAAAGCAAGTTGTCCAGTTCGTCCCGGGTCTGGTCCTCGTCGCCAAAGTAGAGACCGTTGAAGTGCACGCCGTCGAGGTTCGCATTTGCCTGCAGATTCATCTCCGCGGGCATGTTCGCGGCATACTTCTGGAATCCCTTGAGAATGGTCACTAGCTGGGCTGTGTTCTTGTATGGGACCGGTACGACGAAGTAAGTGACGACGTCGGGGGCTTCGAACGTGTTGAGCTTGAACTCCGTCACGATACCGAACGACGATCCAGCGCCGCGCAGGGCCCAGAACAAGTCAGTGTTTTGGGTAGCTGAAGCCTTCATAATCTTGCCGCTAGCCACGACCACCGTGGCCTCGATGATCCAGTCCAGAGCAAGCCCATACCCGTGAGAAGCCATGCCTAGGAGTTAACAATAAAAGGATCAGTTTTGAAGGATGACGTGGCAGGCATCGCTGTAACATACCGTAGCCGCCATGTAAGGAGTGACCAGATATTCCGACACTGGCCGAGACATTCCATCGTCAGCTTTCTTTTCCCTCACACGGGGATTTGGAGAGGAGTATCTCACCCAGGGCACGATCCGTGGGAAATGGCGCGTCCTCCTTGGTTGAAAAGCTCGGTGGCAACATGTCCCAGTCTGGCGCCAGCCTGGACAACCGCGGTATTGTCACCGTTCAGAGTGACGCCGTACATCTGGTCCAGCTGAACAACCACATGGCCGTTTTCCCCTCCGAAACCAGCGGAGGAGTAGCTGTGCCCACCGCCTCTCCCGGTGACCTTGTATCCGTACTGCGATCCGCATTTCACGGCGGCCTGTACATGGCTCGGATCGGTTGCCACGACTATGACGGCCGGAGTGAAGGTTACTCGGAGGTTGTAGGGGCGGGATTGATCGGTCCAGTCCCCGGACGATTGAGTGCTGACTGGGGCGCTGGCGGCTTTAAGACACCCCTGAAGGGAGTTTTTCGATACTTTTGCGTTGATGTTGACATCTTGAGGCAGCGGGTTAGCTGCGCAAAAGGGGATGGTGACGGCGGTCGCCAAAGAGAGAATGGTTTGAGACCGCATATTATCTTAATGATAGTATCAAGGGTATTAAAGAATGGACCCTGTTAATCTTGATGATTTACGACACACGACCTTCGTAACCTCAAGTGCTCCCCGAGCAGTTTATATTTCGTCCATCTACTCCCATGGAGTCTGCTCGCTGCTGTCCAGAGCCGGTTGATGCTAGCCATCCGCCCCCGACAACCCAGCCCACAACCGCCACTTTCTCTTTCAGACCCTCGTGATGAAGGTGCCATCGTCCGTGCTGCGCCACTTGGATCTCTCCAATCCATGGATCTTGGACTGATCCGTTCTTGAAGGCGTACAGGCTAGAGTCGCCCCGTGAGTCGGTGGCTCTTTATCGCGTCTCAGACCACGACGCAAGTGGCTTAGCTTAGACGGAGATCCATAAGCGCAGCCGGAAACAAAACGATTTCGAGCCATTTTCTCGGTAAAAGAACCTTAATTCAGCCGCAGCGAAGGCAATGCTGGTCGACAAAGCAATGGTTAGACCTTGCAGACCGAAAGCCACCGGTTAGAAGCAGACCGTGCTGGGTAAGCAAACATAAGCGCCTGCCATGATATGGATGAGAGATTGTTTTTGCAACCAACTTGCGGAGTGCAGGTTGCGATTTTATTCGTCTGAAGTACTCATCGGTCAGACGAGATGCCAGGTCGGGATTTAAATCAGCGACACCTAGTGGCCACATTACGAGAACTTGATCTCATGATTTGAGAAAAGGGATGCATGATCACTTTATTTTATTCGAAGATTATTGTATTTATAGAAAGAAAGCATTTCGCCCCGAGGTTTCAATCGACCAGCCTAACCCGCGCGTTTGCGCAACCAAGCCTTGGATGTACTGAATAAGAACGTTCTTCTGACCAATATGTCACCTATCGACTATTACATCAAAACTATCTATCAAGAGACAAAAGGAATAACGGCAGAAAGGTCTCGTCATTACGTTACACTACGACTCCTCACTCATTCGCAACTAAAGTCGTTGACGTCTTACGTTCGACTTTGAGCGCTTCTTACTTTTCGGGCCTCGCGCTGCTTGGAGCTGGCGTTTGTTGTTTCAACAAAATTAAAAGTCCGCATCATTCGATTGTGTCTGCCACTACGAGGCGCGGACCATAGCTGTCTTGACTCCGCGTTCACTGGGTTTCGGGAATACAGCTCCCTCCAGTCACTGCAACTACTCTAGCCACTTCAAAACGGTATGAGCCCATCGCTATTCTTCCAGTTCGCCGCGACAAGCTCACTTTCGTGGTCAAGGGTCTCAATATGAGAATACATATTTTCTGACCGTGATGACTACATCAAGCGTGATGGAAGTAACTTGACACCGGAAACGAACTTTTAACCGGCCATCCACTGTCCTCCGTTTGCGCTGACCAAGCATCCCGTCATCCACCCGCTCTCAGGCGAGCAAATCATGCCAACGATGCCTGCAACTTCCTCAGCATACCCGGCGCGACCACCATACTGCTCCGCCATTTCCTTCTGCTCATCCGAATCCCACTCGCGGATTCCGCTCAGAGGCGTCAGCGGATACCACAATGAGATAGCCTTCTTGGCTTCTTCAGGGGCGCCACGGAGCATATCCGTCATAGTAGAGCTGGGGTTGCAAGAGTTGACGGTGCAGCTTTCCTTGAGTTCACGAGCCCAGGTACGCGTCATCGCCTCTAGAGCGCCTTTGCTGCCGCCGTAGAGAGTCAGATATTCCAGGCCGACCTTGGACCCGACGCTCGACACGTTGACGATACGACCCGACCGATCGTTGGGCAGGAGCGGTCTCACGGCCTGGGTCAGAAGGATAGGACCCAGGACGTTGATGGAGTAGACCTTGTGGAAATCCTCGACACTGACGGCCTCGAGGGGCATAGCATGGAAAAGAGCGGCGCAATTGACGAGGATATCGACCTGAGGGCTTCCGGTCTTGGCGTTAGGGGGCATGTCATTCTTCACCGTGTCGACGACCTTGGCGCAGCCATCAGGTGTGCTGAAGTCGGCGCGTACGGGGACTGCCTTGATGTTGTGTGCCTTGGACAGTTCCGCCGCGAGGGCGGCGGCGGGTTCGTCTGAAGCCTCGGTCAAGTAGATCAGGACCACGTTTGCGCCCTTGGAGGCGAGGTTCTGAGCAATGGCTGCACCGATGCCTTCACGGTAGTTAGCGTGGACGTCCCGACTGACACGCAGAAGGACACTCACTCCTTGCACCGCCGGTAATGACGGCTGTCTTGCCCTCGTGTACCCTGTACGGAGGGGCTTGGGTAATAGGGACGGTTAATTTTGTCGCAGTCATGTTGTCGAAAACAGGATCTATGGCTGGAACCTGAAACTTGAGCTTCGATGAAACCGCCCTTTCCTCAAGGAACAAAAGATCAAAATGGCTCGTCAAGGCCGTCGAGGATAGCTGTATCAGAGCTCAGGAAGAGTCGGGGAGGGAAGTAGGGGGCCTAAGGAGAATAAGAGAAATGATGAGCGCCATAGACTCTTGCCGTCTACCCTGTGCCCTGGTGGGATCTAGTCTCTTCCAAGAATGCCCCCTCCTGACAGGAGAGCCAACACCATGTCGTTTTGTTCCAACCGTAACTCGAAGAGCAATCCCAACTGGAGCAAATGTCTTGTCATCTGCATGCGAATGCCTGGTCGTTCCACTAAGCGGAGGCCCGGGTCGTTCGACCAAGCGGAGTCGCCCGCGCAGCCAGCCATGGTCTGTCTTCCTGGTCACAACCCATGAAAGCGGGTCATTCCTTATTCGCAGCTCTCAAAGCCGGAGTTCGAAGTTAAATCTTGCGCAACAGGCAACACGAAATCGGAGAACATCAGCATTGAAGCGACTTCACGAATGCACTAGAATGATGTTCTTAGCTTCAAGTAGTTCCCAACTCAAGGCAATCATCAAGAGGCGAGCTCATCAAGCGAGCTGTCAACCAGCCCTGGCACTGCCAAGGCGAAGGGGACCCTGTATTTGTGCACCACCAGGAATTCTGCAGGGGCTTTTCGATTTCCTCTTCGAGGAAAGATCTGCCAGTTGTGACTGTTGGTTGGTGATCAACACAGAATTTGCTGTTTTCGGCTGGCTGCTTCGCCGTTGAACCTCTTGGCCGACTATCATGTTAATCTCGCATGTTTGTGAAGAAATATGATATTTCTACAGTTTGACGAGATCCTTCATGGCAGCTTCTTGGTATTTCGCTTCAAGTTCCTGTCTCTCTGTAAATAGTGTTCCATAGATGATCCGGATCCCAAGCTCCATCATTTTCGCATTATCTCTGCTCACTCGTCAAGTGTCCCATCGCCGAAGCGGGCATGCTATGCTATTATCCGAATCATCATGTCGACCGTCGACCCTAACCAGCGTTTTGTTGACCCTCTTGAGGGAACTGCTTTGACACTATTCGTGGTTTCCCTTGTCGGTGGTGTAGTGTCGCTTATTGTCGTGGGCATGCGAACTTATTTTCGGCTTCAATCGCGAAACTTCGGTCTCGATGACGGCTTGATGCTGGGGGGTTTGGTAAGTGAAGCTCTCAACACCTCGACGTGAAAAACCAAACGGCATCGATTCGCTGGCTCGGCCGCTGACAGAGCCTTGCATCAAGATTATCTATCTCGCAGATGTTGCCCTTGCTTGCGTCGGCGCCTTGAGCGGCTTAGGTACGCGTAACGCGAACCTGAACGGTATAATGACAGTCGAAGCGATGAAATATCTAATGGTGTGGATGATGTCTTACGTAGCAGCATTATGCCTTGTTCAAACATCCATCTGCATCACCATTCTGCGAATCGCTACCACCATGCCCAGCATGCGCATTGCCGTCTACGTTTTGCTGGGTCTCACCATCGCCACGTTCATCACAACTTTCACTGGTATCTTACTGCTGTGTCGACCAGTCGAGGCGAATTGGGATACCTCCATAGTATTGGAAGGTCGCGGGGAGTGCTCACCGACTAGCTCCATGTTAGGCTTGTCTTACACGTCGACTGCGAGTACCATCGCAACAGATCTCGCTTGCGCGGCTCTCCCGGCAATCATCCTATGCCAGACACACAGATGAAGCTCTCAATCAAGATTATGGTTGCCACCTACCTTTCTTTCGGCTCCTTGTAAGTCAACTCGCATGCTTCACGCCGCGCTCTACACGAACGTATTGGCTGAATCTCAGTACTCAATGGCGTAGCGCTTCGGTGTCGACCATGATACGCACCCCTTACATCGACAACTACAACCGCCCTCTCGACGACCTTGCTTGTAAGCTCAAAGCCCGAATCTCTCCTCTCTTATCCTATGTCTTGCGCACTGACTTGACTCCGTTCATGGTCCACATCGCAAACATCCCGCTTTGGTCTAATGTTGAGACCGCGATCGGTCTCGTCGCCGGATCTTTACCTGCGTTACGGCAATTCTTCATGCGCAACCGATCTCCACGGTCTACTGCACGGGGAACTGACGGTTCCAATGGGCTCCATCAAGGTTCAGCTGGACTTGTAACCATCGGTGGCTCAGGAGGCGCTTCGAAAACAAAGAGTCGCAAAGGACTGAGGTCCAATTTTGAGATTGACGAGACGGAACATGGTGACTGGACACGTCTAGAGGACAACGGGTCAGACAAGGAGAGCACCGCGCCCATCCAAGGCATTCGCAAGGAAACGACCTTTCAGGTTGAGATGGCGCCATTGCCCAGACACAATCACCGCGACTCTGCAGACAACAGTTAAGAACTGCTACGGACCGAACGCTTGCGAACTGGAATTTGGCAAATAGCATCAATACATTCTGGCTGAGCCCAAGACGAGCTGTGGAAATGCGTGCCACAAGTCTGGCTCAGTGAATCCTTTGCTGCGACATGATCCGCCCAAAAATGCCGGCGAAGTCATAGACCTGAGGCCGCATCTTTTCAGCTGCCTCTACATCTCATCCCGGGTCCCTTTTCAACGCACGTACTTAAACCGCAGTCGAAGTCGACGACGACCTCGGCGAATTTTGGCCCAGGTTTTCGACACATCATCCATGTTCAAAGTGATGGAATCAATTCAATTTCCTGGTCTCCTCGATATCTTTGGGACACTTCTCTCCGCTCGCATAAAATGAAGTCTGCATTTCCAGGTGGAACTATTCAGCTTAAATCGCCATGGTATCCGGGCAAAGGCTAATACAGCTACCTTCTAGTTCGAGGATGTTGTCGACTGAAGTCATCCGCAAATCATTCAATATTATCGATTATTCCCTGACAAGTGTTAACTTCATAATTGTGTGCGATGTCATACGTATCATTTACACCTACAGCGGAGCCCGCTGAGACCGTTTTCAACGGGAGCATGTCATCTTGCAGCTGGCCGGTGAATAGGTGTCTAAACCGCCGATGTTCGATTTCACGGGACGGAATGGCCTCTTGGGCTGTCCCGTTGACTTACCACGATGCCACGGTATATAATCTCCACGGCTCCGCAGATATGAGAAACCGAAAGACGAAACACATTTTACAAGACGAGTCCGGGATTCGTTTTCACAGTGTTTTTCGGTTGCCGCCATATCCTGTCACACACATCAGGCGTATCGGGCTGGGATGCTGATAGGCCACTCTTTGTCGACGACATCTCCGACCTCGACGAGGCCACCGCGAAGCTAGCAGCTTAAGCGCCTTGGTGGAATCCCGGTTCAGCTTCTGGATATCAGGCTTGAACTTACGGGGATCTCCTATGTGAAATAGTTCGACGGGGCAAAGGCACATCACTCAAGAAGTTTATCATAAAGGAAATCGTCAACCCCCTTAGATCCAACTTTTAATTCGAAGTTCAAGACAGCGACCTACACCGAAAAACGGATGTCATCCCTGCCACTCTACCCAAACTTCCAACTAGCCTTAGTCCGCAACCCGGATCGACCATGTTCAGAACAACGAACCCCATGTCATTTCCTGCAGACTTTGCGAACATGCACTCTTGGCCCAAGGGCAACATCGCAGCTGCAAGTGGACACACCAATGCTCGTGCACTAGCACGCATGTTTTCAGCAGTCAGCCTTGGGGGCAGCATTGGCGGCAAGACACTGGTTCCATCGAAGACAGTCGACTAGATATTCGAGCAGCAGTCAGAAGGCGTCGATCATGTTATTTGAATGCCTCTTCGGTTTGGCCTTGGGAACAGCATTACAGGCGAAGGCAATACGGTAGTTGCAGATTGGCTGCCTAATGGCCGTGTGTGTTTTCGGGGCGGCATGGGTGGCTCTTTCGCTATCATGGATTTGGACAGAAAGCTAACTGTCACCTATGTCATGAACAAGGTGTTAAATACCGGGCTGGGAAACGCAGCTGTCAAGGCATATGTCAAGACCATCTACGAGGCTGTAGATGTTGCATAGATGATAGCCTTGGGTATAAGGTATTAGTTGACGGCTGCTCGACAGACGTAACATTTGTTCCCATACGAGTTTCATCAGTCATGTTGGACTTTCATTAAGATTAATTACAACTTCACTGCGAGTACCAAGACATGTTCTCACTAGTATGCATGGTTTCAAGTCAATGGCTTTGAGCCTCCACGAAACCTTTTTTCAGGTCTTTGTTGTGGCCAACTCACCTCTGTGTCTTTGATCACGGCGCTGTGGCCTTAGTTCCTCTCATTGTTCGCAAGACTCGGTGACCCTATTGTAATACTTTGCCTATAGGCTGCAGTCAACCTAGCTGTTCAAATTTGAAACTTCTCAAGTCTAGTTGTTTCTCGTCGAGTTCGAGTTCTAAAGGTGTAGATATAAGACGCTGACAAGTTTTCCATGGATGTAGTGTAGTCATCCCTTCTCCTCATATGTTCATCAGCCCTCTTGCCAGATTCACGGGCTTTAACTTCACAACAATTCACAGCCATTGCAAACTACACAATCCATAAAAAGCCCAGCGTCTTCATTCTTCAAAATGTGCCTGCAATTTGAGCAACTCCTGGTTTGCTGCTCCGAAAACTGTCCTTGGGAGGAACATGGAGTTCGGCTTCCTCTACTTCGCCTCATTCCCAAGCCAGAACCCGTCTACATCCTTTGCCCCAAGGCAATTCAACTCGGTTACCGCGCGAATATCAACTGCCCAGGCATCCTTGGGATTAGTCACCCCCCTCACGAGTGTCCAGATTACCGCGCACATCCGGATCACAAGTCGCACCAAGTCCTTTCGGTTCTTTCATCCCGACATCTCATGGAGATATTCGGGAACACGCATATCTTTTGCGGTGTCTGCCTCGGTATCGGCCATGCGGACGCTGTGCGGCTGGTGGATCCCTCTACTCGTCTTCACTCAGGACGTGGCGAGCTCAACGGTCGGAACATGACGATTTCAACGTTGGCTGATGGCCGACGCATCGAATGTGAGTGGACTTGCTGTGCGGCTGGGGACTGCAGCAAAGATCGGATGTGCGATTTCCGTGGCGCAGCTGCCCTTGCTGCCGTTGATGCGCACGAGCGTCGTCGGAGAGCTGATCTTGAGGCTCGCGATGCTGCTGGCGACGACCAGCTTCGTCGGGAACGTGAACACACTGAACTCGAAGATGGCAATGCTGCTGCGGCTGCTTTGGTCGAGATGAGCTGTTCGCGACCGGAACCTCAACCACAGACCCAAAATGGAGCTGCGCTGTCTGCTGATGCAAATGCAACCCCAGCTTTCAATTCACCTGCGTCTTTCCAGCCCCCTCAGCCGGAGTCTGCAACTGCCGCAGTCGCCCCTCTCCGTCCAGCTTTTAATCGGCAATTTCGTAATATTTTCCGCCCTTTTCAAAGCCCATCTTCCCCCAATTCAGACCCTCCGCAGGCTAATGACGAAGAGGATGATTCAGATGAAGTCTCCTCGCCTCCTCAACCGGCTGCTAACCACCCTACTAACAAACAGGAGGAAGAGATCATTCTTGATACGGTCGTAGTTCAGGGCTGTGGGTGTAACGGCTGCGGAAAATGCGACTATTGACTCAACCGCGTGGCTGACGGTGCCAAGGGTCAGTATTTGTAGAGCAAACTCCAGAAGCCTAGTCGAATAGGTAGGCGACTCTCTTGAATGGAGTCAAGATTTTCTCATAACACCTGGGTGGTTGAACACAAAAGGAATATTTCGGTGCAAAGTGCCATGTTTTTCTTGTGAAATGTGTATGCACCACGTGAGCCTAAGCTATGCAGCTTTGACCTCAAAGGTAGCCAGGTTCATGGTTCCTTCAGTTAAGCTGGAAGTCCGTGAGCAGTTGGATGTTGGGGTTGCATTGGGAATGCATGCAATGGCTGCTTTCAGGGTTGCCGATTCGAGCGAGATTTGGTGTTGTTGCATCGCGACGACAACGATGACGACGCTTACGGTCGGCAATGCATATTCCGATCAGCTGAGACCCGACGGACGTCAATCTGGCGGCGGTCTGTCAAAATGGAAAGGCACGAATTAAGAGACCTAAGAAGTTGTTGTCAGGTGCCATGGAAACCGGTGTCAAATTGTCCATCGGCTTTCCGGGGTTCAGATGACCCGGCAGCGCCGGAACAAGGTTGCGGGTGGTGGACCTAGACGGAGCTTTTTTCCGCGGAGGACATGAGTTTGTTCGCGGCGATCTTCAACGAAGACACTCAAGCGACGTCAGAATGCTTTCTTTGTGGGGGGAGGGCAGATCTGCCTCGGTGGGAGACTGCCCATGATGTCTAGCCCCCAAAGCAGTCCTCGAGGTAATCGCGACATGGAACGAGGACAGTTCTTTGAGAATAGTTTATCCCTTGAACGCTTGTTCGTCCAATCTCATCTGCGACGAGCTGAACTCAGTGACCTGCAATATGTTTGTAGCAGAGCCCCTTTTCTCGGCGATTCCTGAGTTTGCATGGATCGTGCCTGTTGCCTGTTGCCAAGCGCGTCCAAGCCTTGAAAGAACAAGCTGTGAAGTTTCCGCACAGGAAAAGGGGAGCAAGGGCAAACTGGGACTATCCTGTAGCCCATCCGTCTGTCGCATTTCCTTCTCATGTCGGGGTGTTCATGCGCCATTATGTTGTAGCGGCAGCGCACAGAAATGGCGTTCGTGTTGGCGCAGGGAGCGGCCCGCATGTCTTGTTCGGCTTTTACCATCCCTTGGTGATAGTTCACGGAGTTTGTACTTCATAGCTGAAGCCTGAAGGATGCAGGACAGAGCCCACTCTTAACATATCTCTGTTTTCGCCCGGCTAGGCTGCTGTCTTGGTGAGAAACAGACGACAGGATGGCCGCGGTAATTTCGGCGCCGCTTCTGCCACCTAGGCACCTTAGCTCGGCCATCTTGGCAAACTGCCGGCAGCGCACTCACTGGCACCGTAACTCGAGATGGGTAGGGTTGAGTTGTCTGCAGGTATGATTAGCTGCGGGAACTGAACCGGGGGGGGAAGGGCTAGCAGGATAAGCCCGCCAACGGCTTTGAATCATCCCGATCACGTTCGGCGGCGCAGCAACAAGTTATCGTGGTGGTGCGCAAGCGAGAAAGCCCGTACATGACAAGCCCATGTCCTTGGCGGATCAGTGGAGCCAAGAAGACGGGTGATTCTGCCTCCCTCGCACTTTTCTTCTAATGCGACGAAACCCACTCCCGTTCTCTCCAAATCCGCCCCTTATTGGGGGGCCTCTTGAGAGCTCGTCGGCTTCCCACGAGGGAGCCACGGTATCTGGTATTGAGCCTTTAGATTTGCCTGTCTGTTGGTTCGGACTGGGGGGCATCTAGACTAACTATGAGCACCCGGCATGTCCTGGGCTGTCCCGACCTGGTCACCTCTCGGTGTCAGCGTCGACTTCGTGTTTCCTAACTCGTACCCATCGATGGCAATGGTCAGCCCGCGGGACCAGCGGCCACTATTTGAAGTGCCTGCCACCCACCCTCTTGGCATAGTCTCAGGGTTTCCCGTGATGGCGTCCCTTCGTCTTGCGCCCGGCTGTCCGTCCTCGACATGAAGTTCTCCATTGCTAATGCCATTGCTCTCCTTGTCCCTCTGGCTCTCGCCGCAGACTCACTCGAGTACAAGGGTACCGCCGCAGGACAAGTCATCAAGGAAAATGTCAAGCTGCGCATTCTACCCGTCGGCGACTCTGTCACCGTCGGTTATCTGAGTACCGATGGCAATGGCTATAGGCTTAAGCTTCAGGAGAATTTGGCTGGTAAGTTTATCTCACTATCCACTTACTCATTCATCATGATGCCTCTTCTGACACCCTCGCCGCTAATGATGTTGTCTTTGCCGGCACGGTGTTCTCTAGCAATATGACTGACCCGTATTATATAAGTCACCACTACGATCACGATTCTCTTCTCCCATACACATACACACCCTACTCACGCTCACGTTCAGGCTGCTTGGTCTGGAAAAACGATCAGGTACATTTCCGATAATGTCCCGCCATCGCTGGAGCAACGCCCAAATATCATCCTCCTCCACGCCGGCACCAACGACATGAACCCGAACCCCAGCATCTCCACAGAGGGCAACGGTCCTGCTGCAGCGGCTGCGCGACTCGGCGCTCTCATCGACTAGATGATCGCGGCATGCCCCGACGCCACCATCCTCGTCGCGCAGATCATCAACACCTGCAACGCTAATCAGCGGCCTCAGACGGAAGTGTTTCAAAAGCTCATCCCGGGGATTGTTGAAGAGCGGAGGAACGCCAGCCACCACGTGTTGTCTATGGACTTTGCGGCCTTGGGTGACGGCATCTTGCGCGACGACTGCATCCATCCCACCTATCGTGATACCTTCAGCATCGCCCGTTCCCAGCGCGGCACGTGACCTAAAGGCGGCTCTAGAACTACCTTCTTCCGAGGGTCGTTCCTCTGACTATAGTTATAAATAACCACGTTATAGCTACTCTTATTATAATAAAATAAGCTCTTTAGTAACTATAAATATAGCCCTATAGGACGTTTCTTAATAGTTATAAGCCTAGCTCTAACTAGACCTCTAACTATTATTTTAAAACGAGCCTTTGCTATTAAAAGTACTTATTAAAACTTCCTCTCTCCTATTCCTTCTTTCCTCCTTATTATATACTATCCTCTATTATTATAAACCCTCTATTTCTAAATAACCTTAATTATAATATCTTCTATTACTATTATAATAGTATTATACTACCTAACTATATATAAGGACTTCGCTACTTAATATATAATAATCTAAGCTAAAGCCTAAGCTACTAGAGTCTAGAAGTATATTAACCTAGATAACCCTAAGGGACCTTTATACCTAGGTAAAACCTCGTTAGAAACCTTAACCCTTAATATATATATTACTAAGTAAAACTAAGATACTAACGCCTAATACTTATAAGAGAAGAGCGTTTATAATTAATATATTGCTCTACTTAACTAAGAGGCTCTAGAAGAGGTTACTATTAATACTACCTCTAGGATATAGATAATAAATAAATTATAACCCCTTTAGCCTCTAACCGCCCTAGTTATAATTAATAAGAATACTATAGGTATATAGGAATAGTACCTAGAGTACTTTTATTTACTCGCTATATAGGAGTCTAAGTAAACCTATAAGGATTAAGAGTTTAAGTATATTAACTATCTAGTTATAGAGACTATTACTTATAATATTATTATACCTATATATATAGAACTTCTCGCTAAAGGGGATATAACCCTTTATAGCCTTATTATTAATCTTAAGTATTACTACGCTCTAAGCGAGGCTAATATTCTTATTATTATTTAAAAGGAGTATACCTAAGTCCTTAAGAAGGCGAATAGGAGCGTTAATCCTAATATATAGATTAAGGACTTTAGGGGTATCTATTTTTATATTACTTAGCTTAAGCTTCTTAAAATAAGTAGTACCCTTACTTTAAAAACTTTTCTTTAAGTAATAAATTATTACTTTATACCTACTTAAGCTAATATAGAGATTATAAATATCCTTAAATAGGAATAAGTAGGGACCCCTATCTCTAATATAAGCTAATATACTAATATATTTAAGGACCTCTTATATAAGGATATACTCTACTTAAGATTATAAAGATAAAGCGCTAGGGTCTTTATAACGCTAGCTAGCTATATAGACGAGGCTAACTTATTAAATATTCCTATAATAAGTAACTTATCTAGTAATAAATAGTACCTATATAGGTCGAGCTATTAATAGCTAAGCGTTAATTATAATTACTTAGAAGCTACTCTAACTAGATATTATTAGAAGGGCCCCTATATATTAGTAATAGATATATAAGTAGCTTAGATCTATAACTAGTTAAATAGTAACCTACGCTTTACTAACTTTTATATTAAATTTACTTATAAGGGCTCGTTACGCGCTATTCCCTATAAGGGTAAGAACTACTAAAATAATAAGGGGGGTAATAAAGGTTTATCTAAGAAATCTAATATAGCCCTAAGCTACCTTACTAATATAATAGTAATCGCTTTCTATATAGCCCTTATAAACGAGGTTAGGGATAATATAGTTAACTTAGATAAAGAATATCTAAGTATCTTTATAACCCCCTACTTAGGACCCTACGTACTATATAAGTCTATAGTCCTAGATAACTATAAAAGGATATACCTAGTAAACGATAAGTCCTTACTTATCCCCTCCTTAATTAGGTATTATAATAGAGAATAGGTTAATTCTAGAATAGCTTTATACCTAATTATTACTAAGAGTATATAGATTATTAAGAATACTTTTAATAGCTTAAAAGGTATAAATATAGAGGACCTTACGCTCTATAATATAAGATATATAGAGAATTTTTATATTAATATTATCTCTAAAGCGCTACTTTAAAAGATAAGTATCTAGTATTTAGGGTATAACTATACTTTTTACTTTAGAATATATAAGAAGAGCGTAGTAGTTAAGAAACTCGTTAGGAAGGTAAACCTCGCCTTCCTTAAATATAAGCCTTATTCCTTATACCCTATTCCTAGGCGGATCCCCTAAAGTATTAATACTATTATTAATAATATAAACTATATACTTATAACGCATAAGTAGACCTCTTTCGCACTATTACTAGACTAAAGCGATAATATAATACTTTAGTACCTCTAAAGTAGCTACCTTAGCCCTAAAGCTCTTAAGTAGCTTATCTACGCTACTTAGGGGGTAAGGATTAAAGGCCTAATATACTTATAGTGCTAATACTACGTAGTTATATATGCTAAATAGGTAATTTTAAGACGAATATTAGAAGATAAAGTAATACGCCCTTACTATAGAATTACATAGGATCTCTTTAACTACCCTAAAGGCTTTAACTAGAACTAATAGCTCCTTATTATTAAGAATAAGTATACTAGTTAGCTCTTCGTATTTCTATATATTAATAAGACCTAAAGTAGCGTTATACTCGCTCTATATACCTTTAAGTAATAGGTATTTTAATAGAAGGGACTTTCTATTTATAAGATTAGATAAAACGTTAAGAGGTTAGTAATCTCGCTTATAAGCTATATAGGATATAAGGAATAGACCTATATAAAAGGAATAGAGGTTAAAATAACCCCTCTATATATAAAGGAACTAAATAGTAGAGGGGAGCAGGCTAGTTAGGAAGTTATTACTTAAATAATTAAAATACTCGCTATAGCTAGCTTACCTATAGAACTATAGGCTAAGATAGTACTAACTATAATAATACTTTATAATATAAGCCTACTTAAACGCCACGGCTAGCGTTCGCTACTATAGATCGAAGAGGAGTAGTTCTACTAATACTTTTACTAGTAGTAGCCTAATAATAGAGCGACCCTAACCTATAACCTTTACCCTTACTAGGAATATATATATACCTATAGCTACTATATATACCCCCTTAAGAGGGAACAAGAGAGAGGAATTAATAAGAGAGACTTTAAGGTAGTACTATAAGGATATATTAGATACCTAGTAGGATATATACTAAACGCTTATAACTTATATAGGATCTAGATCCCCGCGTTATAATTAGTTATTATTATATAGAATATAACGTTTAATAAATAGACTTTCTATATAAAGGATAAGGTAAAAGAGGCTATCTTAGAAGACGCTATCCGTAGTATAGTAGATAAGATTAAAGAACCTATATTATATATTAACTTTAAACTTTAGATTTTAAGCGTTATAAATAAGGATAAAGCTGCGTTAATACTTATAGCTAAAGAATAGTTACCTATACTAACCCTCGTTCCTATAACTAAGTTTCTAAGTAGAAGAATCCTAAAACTTCTAAAGGGATAGGTAAGCTAGAAGGGGGGGTAGCTATTATCCCCTAATTTAACGCTAGAGCTAGATAAAAGCCTAGCCCTAATAAGCAGAGTAGTAGATATAGTATATATATTAGAAATAAACTATATAAATAAAGCTATTAGGGAAGTTAATTCTAAAGGGGAATAGATCGAGGATTATATTATAGTTAAACCTCTTCCTGCTTTATAAGACGTTTCTAAAGTAAGTAAGTATAATAAAAATAAACCTTTAGATAGTAAGCCCTTAAATCCACTAGTATAGCTATACTAGGGTAGTAAGGAGAGGGCTAATACTAAATAGGGGTCTAACTAGGTATATAACTAGGAGGATTATAGCTAAATTCGTTAAAGCTAATAACTATATAATCTACTACTTAGTAACCTATAACTAGGAATAATAGAGAGCAAACCCCGCTCTAGTTACTAGTTTTTACTATAGTACTATACGGAGCGGGAGCGGGTATCTAGCTTCTTTAAGACTTTTATATCTAATTAGTAGAAGGCCTTCTTAGAAGCTAGTATAAGGCACTATACGCTCTATAGCTATATTTATACCGCTATTTATAGCATAAAGCCTACTCGTATAACTATAATAATCTATAAATATCTTACTACTAATAATCTTACTAAGCTACCTCGCTCGTAGAAGGAACTTTTAAGCCTCCTATAAGCGCTCTAAACTCGCTTTAAAGAAGTAGCTAAGGTTGAAATAAGCAAATTATAATAAATAGATATATAGCGCGTTATTAATCGAGGGATAATAATAAAGAGACTAATCCCTCTAAAGTAGGTATTTACCTATAAATTTAATAAGGATAACGTCCTCGATTAATATAAAGTAAGGATCTATATTTAGGGTAATTAGTAAGAGAAGTCGCCCCTTAAATAGATTTATATAGTAACCCTCGCTACTTATACCTTTAGGGTAGTAATAGTAATTACTATATAATTTAACCTCGAAGTTAAATAGTTTAATATTATTAATACGTTCCTAAATGCCTCCTAGGACCTAAACGAAGACCTTATTATTTATAAGTTACTAGATAGCTTTAAGTAGCCTAGAAAGTACGTCGAACTACGCTACGCGCTCTATAAGCTAAGGGACGCGCTACTACTCTAGTATAAGGAGTTCTCCTTAACCCTTTAGAACCTAGGCCTTAAGCCTATAAGCAAAGACCTATACCTCTTCTAGTTAACTAATAAGAAGGTTCTTATTATCTTTTATATAGATAACTTCCTTATCCTATTTTATAGGAATTACGAAGAGGTAGTATAAAGAGTAATTACTAGCTTAAAAGAGGTATATAAGTTAAAGGAATAAGGCCTAGTTAAGTACTATCTTAGAATTAGAGTTATTTATAACTAAGCTATGCAAAAGGTATACCTCTCTTATAACTAATATATTAAGTAAGTTATAAAGAAGTTTAATCTACTTAATTTAAGAGCGCTAATAACCCCCCTTCTAAACCTATTACTTCTAAAGAGTAAAATAATAATAATACTATTAGAGGTAAAGAGTTTCTAAGAGAAGATTAGCTCTATACTCTATACTACTATTATAATTTAACCCGACGTCGCTTTTATATATTCCCTACTCTTAAGATCCCTAATAAACCCCGCTCCTTATTACTACGCTGCTACTAACTAGGTTATATAGTACCTATATTATACTCGCTACCTTATAATATACTTTAATAACTCGGGGGGTAAGTAAGTACTACTAATTATAAGTAACGCTTTATTTATAGATAATAAGGAGATATAGAAGTTATCTTAAGGGTATATAATCTCGCTCTTTAGAGGGCTAATTTAATAGAAAGCTACTTAATAAGCTATAGTTATAATATTAATAATAGAAGCAGAGCTTCTAAGCCTTAAATATACTACTAAGGAGATAATCGCTCTTTAGAAGCTATTTAGGGATATCGCTCTTAAACTTAGTAATATCTAGAAGATTTACTATAATAACTAATAAATAATTCGTCTTATAGTAGGTAAAAAGGAACGGATCTTAACTAAGCTATAGCATATTAATATTTAGAATATATAGCTATAATAAGAATACGCTAGAGGATTATTTAGCGTAGTATATATACTAATAAATAATATACTAGCTAATAGTCTTATAAAGGTTCTTAACTATAAGAAATTTAAGAAGTTCTATTCGCTCCTTAATCTAAAGGATATATAAAGAATAATTATAATAAATAAGGGACGCTCTAGATAAGTATAGGAAGGCTAGTAGCGCCTAATTTTTAATTAATTTATAGCCTACTAGCTAGGGAGCCTAAAGTTACTCCTATAAGAATAAAAAAATATAACTTACCCTAAAGAGCGCCTTAAAACGCTAATTTCCTACTACCTAACCTTAGAGGATTTGCTTATACTAATCTATTAAGATATTATATAAGAGTAGTAATACCTCTAATAAATATAAGCTAATAAGACTATTAACTATATAGTATACCGTAGTAACTATATCGCTAATAAGCAGATAAGGAGCGGGTATACCTATACTAACTACTAGCGTTCTAAATAGAACTAGGGCGGGCGAGGGAGTAATAATACTATATATATTAGAACCGCTTATTATATTAGGAATCCTACCCGAACCCTTATTATTACTACCCTTCTTTACTACTATAATATCCTCCTTCTAGGTAGTAATAGCCTTGCAGAGCATAGCTCTCTAACAAGTAAGGGTCTATAGGTTATATTAGAAGTTAGTTATAGAAATAAAGCGTATATAGAACCTTACCTTTCTAACTACTAGGTTATCTAAAGTCTTAGCTTTAGTATATTAGCAGGCTATAATAGCAATAGGGGCGCTTATCTATTAATAAGGTACCTTACCCTTATAATAATAGTTATACTTACTTACTATATTAGCTAAGTACCTTCTATCTAATAAGCCTAAGAGCTTGCTTAAAATATACTAAAAGTAGCGCTTATTAAATAGGGGTATTTATTTTACCTCTATACCTCTACTAGGGGGAGGAGGGCTAAGAGGGGGCTCTAAACTACCCTTACTAGTACCTTCCTCCTTATCTATCTCCTTAGAGATTATAATAATAATAAGGTTAGTAATATTCTAATATATAATTATAGTAATAAAGGGATTATAACTTACTAGGAGCTATTCTCTTAAATTACTTAGGGGGGTAACCCTAAGGCTTCTTAAGCTATAAACCCTTACCCTCGGAGCTACCCCCTATAGGTTGCTTCTACTTCCTTCTACTAGCTATATAATATATTAGTATATTATATATTAATAATAAGAAGGAATAATATATATATAACCTTATTATTACTCTCTAGGGGAGGAGGGCGCACCCCTCTACCCCTAGCTTTACTCTTACTTTTAATAGCGCGCGCTTTCTTTAGGGCTATAAC